>CAVOJK010000278.1:0-15084 GCA_963695495.1 Hololepta plana | reverse complement strand
ATTTTTTATTTTCTGAGGGGGCGTCAAGATCTAACTTCAGTGGTACGTAGAGACCACTAACATGGTGTTCAGATGAAAGTATCCACACTCATCACAAATACAAATGTCACGTTTTATCGATGAGTTTGGCGTCAAAAATCGACATGTCCTATCAATATGACGCACCTGTTTTCCAAGTTTTCTTTTCTCTTTCCGTACAGAAGCAAGATGAAAGGGACTCACTTCTAAGATAACAGTTATCGGCGGAGAAGAAAAGATACAAGGCATTAGCATCCAAATCAGACACTCCGTTCTTGAGAAAAGTTGAAAACTTGACCCTGTCCTATCATTATGACGCGCAGTGTAGATGTTGTCTTCCTTATACGAACTACTCTGAAAGACTTGAAATGTTGGAGCTTCGAACTCTGGAAGTTAGGAGAATGTTCGCCGATCTATCCCTTCTAAGCAAGTGTATCCATCAAAAGGTAGATGTCGATATATCGTTTCTTTTCCAGTTAAGACCTCTCAACTTTTCATCTAGAAACGCACACTCCCTCAGAATCACTCTTCCGTTCATGACCAAGAGGTCAGCAGAGACATTTGTAAGCAGAGTGATCACATTTTGGAATGCTCAGAGTGAGGAAACAGCTTCCATGCCTCCTGAGATATTCATGAAATATGTTCATAAATTGGGGAGTGATTCCATCATTCCAAACAGCCTCATTCGTTAGAAAACTGAGCCAAAAATCGGTTCGGCCCAAACCGAGAACGCCCACACGCGTCGGTGTAACCATCGAACAAATTATTATGTAACCATCTTTTTTGTAAGCTGTACCCATTGTGATGTGATGGTTAATGAAAGAAAGAAAGAAAGAAAGAAAAGAAAGAAAGAATGTTCTTGTATTAACATCAATCCTTTCGCATATACGACGTTGTAAGCGAGGATAGTTGTCGTTTCTTTATAGTTTCCGTAGAAAATCAGGAGACTAATAAAATCCGCCTACTCCTTCTATTCTCCATTCAACCGTATCCACATACCTTGATATCGCCCCTTGGCTCGGCTTCAGGCCGGACACACTCCAGCGGCCTCAGTCGTGTGTGCCGCGGCTGCAAGCACATTGATTTTTATAGTGAAAAGCACATGAAAACGGAATGAAAATCCTCAGAATCAATTTCACAGAGACCCGAAATCAGCACCTTTAAGAACCTTGACAATTGAGGACAAATTCAATAGGAAACGGATCCACAAGATTCTGCCTGTAAAATTCATACAAATTCCCGGAGGGCACACTTTTGCAGAACGTGGTTTTCAAGCGGAAACTGAAAACATCCGGTTACCCGTGTAGTGATCGACACAGTTTTTGGATTCTATTGATAATGACCGCCCACGGCAAACTGAATATTTTTCAAATTGCGCGCTGCATAGGTATCGCTTTTGAGTATCACGCGCGAGTAAGAGTCAACTTGCAATAACTTTTGCTGATCTCTAACGTCTCCCTTTTTTGTTTCTAAATCAAGCTGCTCCACATTGACATTTCGTAACTATCAGATGTGGGATAGGATCTACCGTACACCTTCTCGGACCCATTTCTACAGTACTCCCACGCCTTGGACTCACTACATAGATACGGTCGTTTCCAGATAGTCACGACCCTCTTCTGATAGCCAGAATTTCACAGCCATGACTTCAGAGTCATAATCAGATTGTAGTGACACATTTTCGCCTTTTCAAGGCTGTGCCAGGACCCTTTCTAACCAAGAACTTCGGAAAAGCAGCTGCCCATGTACGTACCGGGCATCATCCTTGGCGCCAGATTCAGCGAATTCGGCGTTGGCGCCAGGAAGTACATCGGGAGCTGCTCCAGCGCGAAAAGTTGCGTGTGCGTTCCCTGAGAATGAAAAGTGGACGTCATATTATACCGTCATGAAATAACTTGACGATTTGCGCAAAAAACTGCAACTGAAATGGTCTATCAAAGACCGAGTTACTGTATCGAAGCGCAAAGTGGTGTGAATTACTCGGCGCTGAAACTCGCTTGGAGTTCAATTTCGAATTTCAGTTGCAATGGATGCAATATAGATCACTTAATTCCTGAACGTTGAGAAAAGGAGTGAACCTTATCCATTCAGTATGAAGCGAGTTGTGATCCGAGTTGTATGGATTTGCGCAAATCGTTTAGTTATTTCAAGACAGTATTATAGGACCAAACACAGCAACGGTCCATCTATTCTCCAACTTGTACTCACGAATTAGCGAGACACGAAACGAGCATCTACACAACATCCACCGGAAAAAGCACAAAAAAGTCTGGAAAATTCGAAAGGAACGCTTATCTGACATCATCCATCTTTCTAAACCCTCTTTTCCAAAATCTATTCCTCACTCTTGATTGTGGCAAAATCTCCAGCTAGTACCCAGTATACCGTGTCCCAGGCACGTGCAGCTGAGTGGACCTTGTCTACCAGAATCCACCCTGATTCTCATCTCCTGCCTACTGTATCCGCATACCTCGGTATCTTCAGATCAGCTAGGCTCCGGTGGCACTCACAGTCCTAGCAGTGCCGAGACTGCAAACGTATTGATTTTTTTTCCTGCGAACTGCGCATTATGCTCTGGACAAACTAACAACCCGTAAGAAGAATTATATGAATCATTCTTTCCCACTTTTTAAGTAGTACGATCTAATTAACCGACTCGAAATGAGCACCTTTGTGAACCTTGAGAATCAAGCTGAAACAGAAAAAAGGAGGAAAGTGTGTGAAATTCATGACAATTTGCAGAATTAATTTTTTAGCAGAACGTGGTCTTCAAGCGAAAATTCTGAAAACGTCCAGTTGCCCGTGTACTGAACTGACACAATTCTTCGATTTTACAGAAAATGACTATACTTGGCTAACTGAACGTTTTCCAAATTTTGCACTTCGTAAGTGTCGCTTTTGAGTATCTCACGTTGCTATCACTCAGCTTGCAATCAGCATTGCTGATTCAATCCTAGCATAATCTACCTTACGCCAACTATCACCCAGTATACCGTGTCTCAGACATGTGCAGCTGACGTACTTTTATAGTTCCCATAGAGGGCCATAATGGGACAATCAGAACCCACCCTTCTTCTTCTAGACTTCTACCTACCGTATCCACAAACCTCGATGATCTGCTCGGCCTTCATATCAGCCAGACTTCATCACGCGCAGTCCTGGCAGTGCCGAAGCTGCAAGCATATCGATTGTCTACCGCAAACAGCGCATGAAAGCGATCTGAACAACCCTAGAATTAATTTCTCCCAATTTTCGATCAGCATCACCCAACACAGAGACTCGAAATGACCATCTACGAAAACCTTCTGTAATAGGCAAGAATCGAAAAATAAATTTGCGAGGTTAGTGTGTGGAAATTGCACAAAATTCCATAAGAATCCCTTTCGCAATGCATAGCTCTCGAGCGCAAACTTTGGAAACATCCAATCACCCGTGTAGCGGTCTGGCCCAGTTCGATTCTACAGAAAAGGAACGCCCCGGCAAACTGAACATTCCCAAAATTTCGCACTGAATAGGTATCGTTTTTGAGTATCACGCTCGAGTATGAGTCAACTCGCCATAACTTTTGCCGATCGCTGACGTCTCTCGTTTGTTTCTGAATCAAACTGCTCCACATTGAAATACCGTAACTATCAAATGTGGAATACGATCTATAATCCATACACCTTCACGCCTCCATTTTTACAGTTCTCCCACACTTTGGCTTACTAGTAGTAAGTTACTACATGGACATAGTCGCTCCAAAAACGTCACGCTCCCTTTCGGATGGAACTGACAGTCAGGACCCCGTTTGAGTCATATTCATCTAATAACCCATTTCCGCCTTTTCGAGGGTGTGACAGGACTCTTCTTTTATGAATTTCCAATGAATATAGAGAACGGCAGCTGCCCATGTACGTACCGGGCATGATCCTAGGCGCCAGATTCAGCGAATTCAGCGGGTCGACACACCGTAACTCAGCACTATCAGATGTTGCCTGAGATCAGTCGTACATCTCCACGCCTCAATTTCTACCATAACCGCATACCTGGGCATCATCCTTGGCGCCACGCTCTTCAGCGATTTCAGCGCCAGCGCCAGCAAGAACATCGGGGCGCTGCCCCAGCAGTCTCTCTGGAAATATATTGCGTGTTCGCTCTCTAAAAGTGAAAAATGAAACTTAGGTTATTGTTCATCCTTCTATTCTCCCTTGTGTACTCACTAGTCAGAGTGACACGAAATGTTCATCAGAACGTTCATGTATTGTCATTCATCGTATTCATAGTACCAAAATCTACCATGCGCCATCAACAGTTTATATGTCATACTTCCATACTTTCATAGTCCCTCTAGAGGGTCATGATACCAGAATCTAACCTACTCCTCTCCTTCGCCTACCATATCAAAATACCTTGATATTGCCCGCAACCCGATCGATTCGGCTCCAGATCATCTACGCTCCAGCAGCGACAAGCCTGCAGGCACATTGCTAGACAATTGCAGAGAGCAGATGAGACATGATCTTCAAAGAGAACAGAGAATCAATGAAATTTCTTACTTTCCAAGTCGTGCAATCTTTTGCAGAGACCCGAAAAGGCACATTTATTAACCTCTATCTTCGAAACTACGACTAAAGACCATCCCGGTAAACTGAAGGTTTTCCAAATTTCACACTACGTAAGTGTCGTTTTTGGGTATCTCGTGCAAGTGTTGCTCAATCCGCTACAAACGTTGATGTTGATTCACAAATCGAGTTTTTTTTTAAATCAAACGGCTCTATATGGACATACTGTAATTCAACACTATCAGATATGTCACGGGCGCTACCCTACAGCTTCACGCCCAAATTCCTACCATATCCGCAAACCTGAACATCGTCCTAGGCGCCAGATTCAGCCAGTGCTGCCCCAGCAGAGTCTTCCTGAAAACATGTTGCGTGTTTTCTTCTCCAAGAAGTGAACGAAAAAGAAATGAAAAGAGTTCATCGAGTTGTACCTAATCGAAAAAGGAATCAACCTTCTATTCTCCCTCGTGTACTTACTAATTGAAGAGACACGAAAAGAGTATCTATGAAAATCTACCGACTCAGGCAAAAAACAATTTTGAAAATTCACAAGGAGCGTTCAGGCATTATCATCCATCCTTTCACATTCTTTGCCAATTCCACTCCACATTCTCACTCGTAATAAACTCTACTGTACGATATCTATAACCGATACAACGTTGCAGGCCAGAATAGTTGTCGTTTCTTCATGGTTCCCATAGAAGATCCGAAGACTAACAAAATCCATCCTATTTCCTCTAAGCTCACGCCTGTTGCATCTACATACCTTGATATCACTCCTCGCCTCGGCTTCAGGCCGGACAGGTTGCAGAAGGCGCAGCTCTGACAGTGCCGAAACTGCAAGCATATTGGTTCTGTTTACTGTGAACAGCGCATACAGCTCAATCTGTTTACACGAAGGATCAATCTCTCTCTCTCTCTCACTTTTTGAGCAGTTAAATCTAGTATACTCGAAAAGACCATCTACTCGAACCTTTTGTATTATGCAAAAAAAGAAAACGAATCTACGAGGATAGCGTGTGGAATTCGTACTAATCTTCAGAATAAATACTTCTGCAGTACAAGGTATTTGCAGGCTAAAAAATGCTCATTCACCCGTTACTCAACTGGTGCAGATGTTGGACTCACTGAGTATTTTTAAATTATTCGCAAGTCAAAAGTGTCGTTCTTGAGTTTCACAGCTAGTGTCACTCAATCCACTATGGACGTTGATGATCAATTACAATTATAGATTTTGAATCATACTTTTCTGAATGCTCCATATCGACATACTGCAACTCCAGCACTATCAGCTATGACCCAGGATCTACAGTACACCTTCACGCCCCTTTCTACCGTATCCACGTACCTGGGCATCATCACGCCGCCAGAAAAGGCGATTCCAGCGCTGGCGCCAGGAGAGTCTCCCTGGAAAGTAGTTGCTCGTTCATTCATTCCCCGGAACGAACAATTAGAATTTAGGTGGCGCAGAAGAGGCTGAACCATCTATCTATCGTGTACTCACTCATTGGAGAGGCACAAAAAGAGTATCTACGAAAATCTACCAACACAGGCAAAAAACAATTTTGAAAATTAAACAAGGGGCATTCATATAGTATCATCAATCCTTTCACATTCTTTCCCAATTCCACTCCACATTCTCACTCGTAATAAACTCCACCCTACGATATCTACAACCAAGCACACGACGTTTCAGGCCAGGATAGTTGTCGTTTCTTTTTAGTTCCCATAGAAGATCAGAAGACTAACAAAATCCATCATATTTCCTCTAAGCTCCCGCTCATCGTATCCACATACCTCGACATCGCCCCTCGACTCGGCTCCAGGCTAGACAAGCTCGCGGCCTTGGTCGTGGAAATGCCGAGGCTGCAAGCACATTGATTTTTTACTGTGAACAGCACATGAAAATGGAATGAACATCCTCAAATCAGCACCTTCAAGAACCTTGACAATTGAGAACAAATTCAATATGAAACGGATCCACAAGGTTCTGCCTGTGAAATTTATACAAATTCCCGGAAGGCACTTTTTTTTGCACTTTTTTGCAGAACGTGGTTTTCAAACAAAAACTCTGAAAACGTCCAGTAGCCCGTGTACTGAACTGGCACAGTTCTTGGATTCTTTAGATAATGACCGCCCCCGGCAAACTGAATATTTTTCAAATTGCGCGCTGCAAAGGTATCGTTTTTGAGTATCACGCTCGAGTATGAGTCAACTCGCCATAACTTTTCCCGATCGCTGACGTCTCTCGTTTGTTTCTGAATCAAACTGCTCTACATTGAAATACCGTAACTATCAAATGTGGAATACGATCTATAATCCATACACCTTCACGCCTCCATTTTTACAGTTCTCCCACACTTTGGCTTACTACATGGACATAGTCGCTCCAAAAACGTCACGCCCCCTTTCCGATGGCTAGAACTGACAGTCAGGACCCCGTTTGAGTCATATTCAGCTTATGACCCAGTCTCGCCTTTTCAAGGGTAGGACAGGACTCTTTTTCTATGAATTTCCAAGAAATCGAGAACGGCAGCTGCCCATGTACGTACCGGGCATCATCCTTGGCGCCAGATTCAGCGAATTCGGCGTTGGCGCCAGGAGGGACGTTGGGCGCAGCTCCAGCGGAAACATGTTGCGCGCGTTCGCTGAAATGAAAAGTAGAAGTCATGGAACGGCCCAAACACAGCAACTGTCCATTTATTCTCCAACTTGTACTCACTAATTAGCGAGACACGAAACGAGCGTCTGCGCAAAATCCGCCAGAAAAGGCACAAAAAAGTCTGGAAAAATCGAAAGGAACGCTTATCTGACATCATCCATCCTTCTACACCCTTCTTTCCAAAATCGATTGCACACTCTTGATTGTGGCAAAATCTCCAGGTATTACCCAGTATACCGTGTCCCAGGCATGTGCAGCTGAGGGGACCTTGTGTGCCAGAATCCACTCTGATTCTCATCTCATGCCTACTGTATCCGCATACCTCGGTATCTACAGATCAGCTAGGCTCCAGCGCCCACAGTCCTGGCAGTGCCGAGACTGCAAACATATTGATTTTGTTTGCTGCGAACAGTGCAATATGCTCTGGACAAACTAACAATCCGTAAGAAGAATTATAACAATCAATCTCTCTCACTTTTTTAACAGTACGATCTAATAAAGCGACTCGAAATGAGCACCTTTGTGAACCTTGAGAATCGAGCAAAAACAGAAAAAAAGGAGGAAAGTGTGTGAAATTCATGCTAATTTGCAGCAGTTATATTTAGCAGACTCTGAAAACGTCCAGTTGCCCGTGTACTGATCTGGCACAGTTCTTCGATTCTACGGATAATTACCATTTCACGGATAACTGAACATTCCCAGAAATTTTCACTTTTTGCGGTGTCTCTTTTGAGTTTCAGCGCTAGTATGAGTAAACTCGAGAAAACTTTAGCTAATCTATGATGTCTCGAGGTTTCTTATCAAACTGCTCTACATCAACATACCGCTTCACGTCTCCATTTCTACCGTATCCTCATACCTGCGCAACTTCCTTGGCGCCACATCCAGCGATTTCAGCGCCAGCGCCAGCAGCAAAATCATGCTCACCTTCAGAAGAGTCTCCCTGGAAACATGTTGCGTGTTCGTTCCCTGATTACGATAGTGAAAAATCATCAAATTGTTCTCCCTCGTGTTCTCGCTGATTGGAGAGACACGAAATGGGCATCGATACAGAGGAAATCGCCGAGAAAATATGTGTGGTACTACCGCAAGTTTTCAGAAGAACTGTTTGCGAGCAGTAGCTCCCGTACTTCCACCATACACTAGAGCAGCAAAAACAGATGATTGTTTCATCTTAGCAGATAATCAGCCGAAGCTCCGCTTTTCCATATTCGTTTATATTTTGATCGATATACACAAAAAGGTCACTGCGTTAGCCGATCAAGAACATCTGTTTTACCCACCTCATCGTTACTCCTACAGAACCAAGTTCATTTTTAGTTCATAAATTATAATTAATTCATAAATTCATTCATTCAGAACCACTCTTGTCTGGGGGTACTGGAATCTAATGAATGCCCAACTTTCCCCATTATACCATCCATCCTTTTGAAGCTCAGCCACAACATCTACTGTAACCTTGGCGCTCCGCCTCTACCGAACCCACAAACCTTGGCAAAAAATATTGGCGCCAGAAACTCTAGTCGCAGCGATGGCCGGGGCGCCAAATCCTTGGCGCCATAGCAAGAAGTCGCAGAGACGACCGCGTTGCCAGCCGTGTTGCTAGCAAATCTCTGAGAAACATGAGGAATTTCTCTTTATAAAATTCGCACAAGTTTGCAAGTTTGGATATCTTCGCTCACTTTTGTAAGGCGGCAAAAGAGTTGATTCATAGCCGTGATAACATATGGAGGAAGCCAACTTGAGAAAGGAGGATACTTGCTGAAATCAGAGTTGTTCGGTCTTGACCAGAAAACTTTGAACATAAAAAGCTAATACAGGAGGAAATGGAGAGTTCTAAAGTTTCACTCTGATACTGCACAGAAACAAACCGACTCTCTGAGAAATCCAGAAATACAGCTGCCCATATACGTACCTCGGCATCATCCTTGGCGCCAGCTCAGACGATTCCGGCGCGAGCAGCGAAATTGAGCGCAGCTCCAGCTGAGTCTTCCCTGGAAACATGTTGCGTGTTTGTTCTCTGAAATTAAACAGGAGAACTCCTGACGAGGACATGAAAACAATGATCCATTTGTTTCCTCAGCACATACTCATGGGAGAGACACGAAAGGAGCATTCACGGAGAATCTACCAAATCAGTCCGATTCAATCAGGCACAAAAACTTCTATAACATTCACGAGGAACGTTTATCTGACATCATCCATCCTTCTACAGTCATACCGAATTCCACTCCACGTTCCTAATTGCAGCAAAGAAATACCGTACGCTATCTATTACCCACTGTACCGTGTCCCAGATACGTGCAGCTGTCGTACTTATAAAGTTTCCATAAATGGGCTACGATGGGAGTTACAGAATCCACCCTACTACTTCCAGACTCCTGCCTATCATCTATACTTTATATAAAGGAGCTGTGTTTGTGTGTGTCCGTTCATAAGTTTCCACCCACTATGAGTGGGGACTTTCCCAGGGTGCCACTGATAAGTGATAGGTTCCGATAGGTGCCCTCGGAGTATGCGCACACCTCTGCGTTTTCGGTTTGGCGCTAAGTCCTTCCGGCGCCAAACGGCGGGCAGCGGAATTTTGACTGGAACGGACTCGGAAATTGGAAAGAGGAGAAAAGCCGATATTTGTACCCAATTTCAGTACTCAAGAATGCTCTATTGTGTACTTTGATAGTACAAGATGTTTCGCGAATATTCCAGAAGGAAATTCAAAGTACAATTACACTAAAAGTAGAACAATCCGAACTCTTGCGACGCATCGAGGCGGCGCAGCCTATTCTTGTATCCACATACATGCCTTGATATCACACACACCCGATGATGGGCTCGTCCCTCAGATCCGCACCGACAGTCCTGGCAGTGCCGAGACTGCAAGCATAGTAAATTTTTAAAGTCTGGAAGTAGTAGGGTGGATTCTTTTTTTTTAAAATTATTGCCAATAGCACATGGAACCGTTTCTGACCAAACTGCGAATCAATCTCTCGCTTTTTTAGTTGTACAATCTACAGCGACTCGAAATGAGCACCTCCGAGCACCATTCCGAACGGCGTGCAACTTGTTCAACTACGCAGTGTATCAACACCTCTCTAATAGTTCGAAGCAATTGTGCTGAGTTACTATAGAGACACACCATTTTCATCTTTCTTTTGTATCAATTGAAAAAACGAATTTACACGGATAGTTTGTGATGTGCGCACTCAATTCCAGAATAAATGGTTTTGGATAGTGTCTTTTGCGCGTAAACCTTGAAAACGTTTAGCGACTTTCCCTGGAGATGACAACATCCGTACACTGAATTGTGTAGAGTTAGTTTCTATGACTTCTGACATCCCCGGCCAAACTCAACGTTCTCATAATTTCGTACAGCGAAAGTGTCGCTTTTGAGTATCTCGAGCGAGTGTCGTTCACCGTGCATGTTCACTTCCCAATTTCAACATATCCTCTTACTTGCGCAAATTCCTTGGCGCCATATCCAGCGATTCCAGCGTTTGGCGCCAGCGCAGTCAGATATTCGGCGATGCACCAGCAGAGTCTCCCTGGAAACATGTTGCGTGTTCGTTCCCTCATTACGATAATGAAAAATCATCAAATTGTTCTCCCTCGTGTTCTCACTGATTGGAGAGACACGAAATGGGCATCGATACAGAAGAAATCGCCAAGAAACGTTTGTGTGATACTTACGCAGGGTTGTTACAAGAATTACTTACGAGCAGCAGCTCTTGTACTTCCACCGTACACACTAGATCGGCAAAAACAGATGATTGGTTTCGTAGCTCTTATCTTAGCAGATAATCTTCTAATCACTGCCACGGCAGCCAAAGCTCCGATTCTCCATATTGGTCAATTATTACCAACATCTCATTCCACCCACCTCATCGTTACTCCTACAGAACCACTCTTTTCCTGGGGTACTAGAATCTAATGTATGCCCAACTTTCCCCATTATACCATCCATCCTTTTGAAGCTCAGCCACAACATCTACTGTAACCCTTGGTGCTCCGCCTCTACCGAACCCACAAACCTTGGCATAAATTCTTGGCGCCAGAATCTCTAGTCGCAGAGATGACTGCGTTGCCAGCCGTGTTGCTAGCAAATCTCTGAGAAACATGAGGAATTTCTCTTTATAAAATTCGCACAAGTTTGCAAGTTTGGATATCTTCGCTCACTTTGTAAGGCGGCAAAAGAGTTGATTCATAGCCGTGATAACATATGGAGGAAGCCAACTTGAGAAAGGAGGATACTTGCTGAAATCAGAGTGTTCGGTCTTGACCAGAAAACTTTGAACATAAAAAGCTAATACAGGGAGAAATGGAGAGTTCTAAAGTTTCACTCTGCATACTGCACAGAAACAAACCGACTCTCTGAGAAATCCAGAGTACAGCTGCCCATATACGTACCTCGGCATCATCCTTGGCGCCAGCTCAGACGATCCGGCGCGAGCAGCGAAATTGAGCGCAGCTCCAGCTGAGTCTCCCTGGAAACATGTTGCGTGTTTGTTCTCTGAAATTAAACAGAGAACTCCTGACGAGGACAGGAAAACATGATCCATCTATATCCTCATACATACTCATGGGAGAGACACGAAAAGAGCATTCACGCAGAATCTACCAAATCAGCCCGATTCAATCAAGCACAAAAACTTCTAGAACATTTACGAGGAACGTTTATCTGACACCATCCATCCTTCTACAGTCATACCGAATTCCACTCCATGTTCCTAATTGCAGCAAAGAAATACCGTACGCTATCTATTACCCACTATACCGTGTCCTAAATACGTGCAGCTGTCGTACTTATAAAGTTTCCATAGATGGGCTACGATGGGAGTTACAGAATCCACCCTACTACTTCCAGACTCCTGCCTACCATATCCACATACATGCCTTGATATCACACACACCCGATGATGGGCTCGTCCCTCAGATCCGCACCGACAGTCCTGGCAGTGCCGATACTTGAATGTTTATTGCCAATAGCACATGGAACCGTTTCTGACCAAACTGCGAATCAATCTCTCTCGCTTTTTTAGTTGTACAATCTACAGCGACTCGAAATGAGCAACTCCGAACACCAATGTGTACTCCAAAACGGCGTACAACTTGTTCAACTACGCAGAGTATCAACCCCTCTTTAATAGTTCGAAGCAATTGTGCTGAGTTACTGTAGAGACACAGCATCTTCATCTTTCTTTTGTATCTTGTGAAAAACCGAATTCACACGGATAGTTTGTGATGTGCGCACTTCAATTCCAGAATAAATGGTTTTGGATAGTTCTCAATCATTTCGTACAAGCCAAAGTGTCGCTTTTGAGTATCTAGAGCGAGTGTCATTCACCGTGCATGTTCACTTCCAATTTCAAACGCATCCTCTTACTTGAACAACTTCCTTGGCGCCATATCCAGCGATTCCAGCGTTTTGGCGCCAGCGCAGTCAGATATTCGGCGATGCACCAGCAGAGCCTCCCTGAAAACATGTTTCTTGTTCGTTCGGAGACTCTAACAATGGAAAATCATCAAATTGTTCCCTCTCGTGTTCTTACTAATTGGAGAGACACGAAATGGGCATCAAAACGGAAGAAATCGCCAAGAAAATCTGTGTGGTACTTACGCAAGTTTTCAGAAGAACTACTTGCGAGCGATAGCTCCTGTACTTCCATCATACACACTAGAGCAGCAAAAACAGATGATTGGTTTCGTAGCTATTACTTTAACAGATAATCTTCTAATCACTGCGACGGCAGCCAAAGCTCCGCTTTTTCATATTGGTTAATATTTTGATCGATATACAAAAAAAGGTCACTGCGTTATCCGATTATGAACGTATAATTTCACCCACCACATCGTTACTCCTACAAACTACTCTTTTCCTGGGGTACTAGAATCTAATGTACGCCCAACTTTCCCCATTATACCATCCATCCTTCTGAAGCTCAGCCACAACATCTATTAAAACACTTGGCGCTCCGCCTCTACCGAACCCACAAACCTTGGCATAAATTCTGGCGCCAGAATATCCAGTCGCCGCAATGGTCGTGGCGCCGAATCCTTGGCGCCAGGGCCAAGTACTCGCAGAGACGGCCGCGTCGCCAGCCATAGCACTGCAAATCTGGCTGAGCCAGACTCGTATCAAACTGGAAGCAATTCATTTTTTGAGATGGCCTAGGACTCAATCTTCAGGAGTTCCACTCAGAAAACCAAGTGAACAGACATCACTGTTAGAGACCGGTTCGAATATACGATTTCTGTTTCTCTTCCTCCCGTACTGAAAAAGCTTACTACAAATTCGAGAGATGGGCCCAGTTCGAACGTGTTAGGAAACGATCATTAGACACAAAATCACTCATTTTCGCTGCGTTTCTTGACACAGAGTTTTTTCAGATTGGAGCTAGCTAAAAGGTCAATCAAATTTCACAGTACGAGATGTTACACTCTCGACGCTTTACGTTTCGAATTCGCCTTCTTTTCAGCAACAAGTTCAATAAAACACGCTGGGCGCCAACAAGGAGGTGCACAGTAAAACGAAGCACACATCCACCCAGGTGTTGAACGTATGTAAAATTTCGTATTAAAAGAGGAGCTCGAAAGTTGCACAAGGAGATGAAACAACAAAACAAGCAAAACTTACTACTCCAAGATTGAGACGCTTAACATTCGTCTCGCGATCCTTGCGCGGGGCCCAGAAGTGTGGAACGGCTCAACGGAAAGGATTTCACATTTACACCACCACCACCACCACCACCATCATCTCTCTCTCTCTCTCTCCTCTCTCTCTCTCTCTCTCTCTCTCTCTCTCTCTCTCGGTCCAAATCTCACCTCTTCTAAAGGAGCTGCCTCTTATCAGCATGAATCTCGTACAGAACGAGAGATGGAAGGGAGAAGCCGCAGCGGACGATTGGCGGCTGAATCATCGATTTATTCATATAGCCTCATCATTTCAGCACTTTTTCGATAAACCCTGTCCCGATACCCGTAAGCCACACAACACAACTGAAGAAGCTACGCAAATCTGAGCTGACAAATACTCTGTCCTTTCACCAGAACAGGAGTAGCGAAAGTTCTGAGCGCTGGTTCTCAGGAGAGAGGGGAAACCTCGAGGAAAAAAAGTAGAACAGAAGCGATAAGTGATAAACGACGTTTTCCGACCATTTCGCATGTGACAACAGAGCATGATTCGATTTTTCGGATCTCCATTGAAATTGTTAAAATAAGGCTACAAGCCCATGGCGTCTCACAAGCGGCAGTTAATTACGTGAAGCAGACAATTTTTAAAAAAATGACGAACCTTTCTGAATCTGCCAGCAAAAAATTATGTTTCCTCTTCTTCTCGAGCTTCTTCAGCGATAGATGGAGATAGCTGAAACCGAGCTGAATAAATATTCTCGTTTAAACTGAAGCGAATTTGTTCCCCTTGGTATCCGAACAGTTAAAAAACCAAGTAGATCATCTCCTTTACAAATAAATCAAGTTTAAATAAATCAAGTTTTCCTATTTTAAAGTTTTTCTAATTCGTAAACAAAACATTTCCGTGCCACTTGATCAAACGAAGTAGATCGAAAAATTCAAAAGTCAGTAATATCAATCTTCTTCATTAGATCAACAAACGTCGAATCGAAGTGAATGGAAAATACACGCAATCACCATCACACGCTTGCCGCAGTCGATATTTTCCGTGGCTGCTTGATCTGGAAACTGATAATTATTTCATGAATAGTGGAGCAAACATTCCCCGTTACCCACGCAATACCGCGAGATAGATAAAAGCCTTGAAAGATTTTCACAGAGCCGAAGGAGGAACCATAGAATCCCAAAAATAAGAGGATATTTATCTGATTTTCGGTGTTGCTCAAGTCGACT
>CAVOJK010000277.1:0-25000 GCA_963695495.1 Hololepta plana | reverse complement strand
CATACTAAACTCTCTCTCCTCTCTCTTTCTCTCTCCCTCTTCTCTCTCTGTTCTATCTTCCACTCTCCCTCCTTCTTCTCAGATCATTCTTTTCTCATCCCTCAGATAAAAAGTGATCACAGACCGTGATATTGTTCGAAGTGCCTGGTTTCACCTTCTAACCCACGTAGTGTAAGGAGCAGTTTTTGGTTAGCCTTGCCTTTCGTTTTCCACTTTCTTTTTTCATTTTTCTCAAGACCATGTGCGCGTGTTTGTGATGGGAGATGGTGGGACGGGGCGTCCTATTGATTGAGCTTTGATTTCTTGGGAGTAGTGTACGTACGAGTGAGTGAGAGAGAACGGTTGCTGGAGAGAAAAAGAGAGAGACGTATGGAGACTATCCTCTATGACCTACGTGCGCTATCATCTTGGCAGGCAGGACTAGAGAGAGGGAGGGGGAAGAGAGCATGAGAGGGGAGAGAGAGAGTAGGAGAAAGTCACAAACACCGCAACACTTCTCCACATACGCAGTCTCTTCATCAATAGAGGTGATGATAGTCGAATGCCTTTTTTACTATGCTAGAGCTTTCTCGTTTTCGCTGAACTCCATAATGTGATTACACACAATTTCGCGTTCGTGCCTTTTTAATTCCGCAGCGATTCTTTTGTGAAATGCTTCTAATATTCCTCTCGCTCTCTCTTTTTCATCTCCCTTACGATGAGTTTCTTTCTTTTCGCTCTCCCACATTGTCAGCCCAAAAATGGACTCCGTTCGAAATAGGAAAAACGTTATCGCAATTCGTGATTACTTTTAAACACCTGGTTTCGAACCTCCCCTAAATCACCGACTTCAATTTATCGCTGGGATGATTAGACGAATAAATGGTGTGCATGTCGTTGAGGCCACGCTCACTTGTGAAAGTGGGTTAGTGTGAATCGATTCCATGGCATCATCTATACGTCAAAGTCAGAATTCGAAAAGCCTCACCCATACTAAACTCTCTCTCCTCTCTCTTTCTCTCTCCCTCTCTCTCTCTCTCTGTTCTATCTTCCACTCTCCCTCCTTCTTCTCAGATCATTCTCTTCTCATCCCTCAGATAAAAAGTTATCACAGATCGTGATATTGTTCGAAGTACTCGGTTTCGAACATCCCCTAAATCACCGGCTTCAATTTATCGCTGGGATGATTTGACGAATAAATGGTGTGCATGTCGTTGAGGCCACGCTCACTTGTAAAAGTGGGTTAGTGTGAATCGATTCCATGGCATCATCTATACGTCAAAGTCAGAATTCGAAAAGCCTCACCCATACTAAACTCTCTCTCCTCTCTCTTTCTCTCTCCCTCTTCTCTCTCTGTTCTATCTTCCACTCTCCCTCCTTCTTCTCAGATCATTCTTTTCTCATCCCTCAGATAAAAAGTGATCACAGACCGTGATATTGTTCGAAGTGCCTGGTTTCACCTTCTAACCCACGTAGTGTAAGGAGCAGTTTTTGGTTAGCCTTGCCTTTCGTTTTCCACTTTCTTTTTCATTTTTCTCAAGACCATGTGCGCGTGTTTGTGATGGAGATGGTGGGACGGGGCGTCCTGTTGATTGAGCTTTGATTTCTTGGGAGTAGTGTACGTACGAGTGAGTGAGAGAGAACGGTTGCTGGAGAGAAAAAGAGAGAGAGTATGGAGACTATCCTCTATGACCTACGTGCGCTATCATCTTGGCAGGCAGGACTAGAGAGAGGGAGGGGGAGAGAGCATGAGAGGGGAGAGAGAGAGTAGGAGAAAGTCACAAACACCGCAACACTTCTCCACATACGCAGTCTCTTCATCAATAGAGGTGATGATAGTCGAATGCCTTTTTTACTATGCTAGAGCTTTCTCGTTTTCGCTGAACTCCATAATGTGATTACACACAATTTCGCGTTCGTGCCTTTTTAATTCCGCAGCGATTCTTTTGTGAAATGCTTCTAATATTCCTCTCGCTCTCTCTTTTTCATCTCCCTTACGATGAGTTTCTTTCTTTTCGCTCTCCCACATTGTCAGCCCAAAAATGGACTCCGTTCGAAATAGGAAAAACGTTATCGCAATTCGTGATTACTTTTTAAACACCTGGTTTCGAACCTCCCCTAAATCACCGACTTCAATTTATCGCTGGGATGATTAGACGAATAAATGGTGTGCATGTCGTTGAGGCCACGCTCACTTGTGAAAGTGGGTTAGTGTGAATCGATTCCATGGCATCATCTATACGTCAAAGTCAGAATTCGAAAAGCCTCACCCATACTAAACTCTCTCTCCTCTCTCTTTCTCTCTCCCTCTCTCTCTCTCTCTGTTCTATCTTCCACTCTCCCTCCTTCTTCTCAGATCATTCTCTTCTCATCCCTCAGATAAAAAGTTATCACAGATCGTGATATTGTTCGAAGTACTCGGTTTCGAACATCCCCTAAATCACCGGCTTCAATTTATCGCTGGGATGATTTGACGAATAAATGGTGTGCATGTCGTTGAGGCCACGCTCACTTGTAAAAGTGGGTTAGTGTGAATCGATTCCATGGCATCATCTATACGTCAAAGTCAGAATTCGAAAAGCCTCACCCATACTAAACTCTCTCTCCTCTCTCTTTCTCTCTCCCTCTTCTCTCTCTCTGTTCTATCTTTCACTCTTCCTCCTTCTTCTCAGATCATTCTTTTCTCATCCCTCAGAAAAAAAGTTATCACAGATCGTGATATTGTTCGAAGTACTCGATTTCGAACCTCCCCTAAATCACCGGCTTCAATTTATCGCTGGGATGATTAGACGAATAAATGGTGTGCATGTCGTTGAGGCCACGCTCACTTGTAAAAGTGGGTTAGTGTGAATCGATTCCATGGCATCATCTATACGTCAAAGTCAGAATTCGAAAAGCCTCACCCATACCAAACTCTCTCTCCTCTCTCTTTCTCTCTCCCTCTTTCTCTCTCCCTCTTTCTCTCTCGCTCTTCTCAGATCAATATCTTCTCCTCTCATAGATAAAAAAGTGGTCACAGATCGTGATATCATTTTAAGCAACTGGTTTCGAACCTCCCCTAAATCACCGGCTTCAATTTATCGCTGGGATGATTAGACGAATAAATGGTGTGCATGTCGTTGAGGCCACGCTCACTTGTAAAAGTGGGTTAGTGTGAATCGATTCCATGGCATCATCTATACGTCAAAGTCAGAATTCGAAAAGCCTCACCCATACTAAACTCTCTCTCCTCTCTCTTTCTCTCTCCCTCTTTCTCTCTCTCTGTTCTCTCTCCCTCTTCTCAGATCAATATCTTCTCCTCTCATAGATAAAAAAGTGGTCACAGATCGTGATATCATTTTAAGCACCTGGTTCGAACCTCCCCTAAATCACCGACTTCAATTTATCGCTGGGATGATTAGACGAATAAATGGTGTGCATGTCGTTGAGGCCACGCTCACTTGTGAAAGTGGGTTAGTGTGAATCGATTCCATGGCATCATCTATACGTCAAAGTCAGAATTCGAAAAGCCTCACCCATTACTAAACTCTCTCTCCTCTCTCTTTCTCTCTCCCTCTTTCTCTCTCTCTGTTCTATCTTCCACTCTCCCTCCTTCTTCTCAGATCATTCTTTTCTCATCCCTCAGATAAAAAGTTATCACAGATCGTGATATTGTTCGAAGTACTCGGTTTCGAACATCCCCTAAATCACCGGCTTCAATTTATCGCTGGGATGATTTGACGAATAAATGGTGTGCATGTCGTTGAGGCCACGCTCACTTGTAAAAGTGGGTTAGTGTGAATCGATTCCATTGGCATCATCTATACGTCAAAGTCAGAATTCGAAAAGCCTCACCCATACTAAACTCTCTCTCCTCTCTCTTTCTCTCTCCCTCTTCTCTCTCTCTGTTCTATCTTTCACTCTTCCTCCTTCTTCTCAGATCATTCTTTTCTCATCCCTCAGATAAAAAGTTATCACAGATCGTGATATTGTTCGAAGTACTCGATTTCGAACCTCCCCTAAATCACCGGCTTCAATTTATCGCTGGGATGATTAGACGAATAAATGGTGTGCATGTCGTTGAGGCTACGCTCACTTGTAAAAGTGGGTTAGTGTGAATCGATTCCATGGCATCATCTATACGTCAAAGTCAGAATTCGAAAAGCCTCACCCATACCAAACTCTCTCTCCTCTCTCTTTCTCTCTCCCTCTTTCTCTCTCTCTCTTTCTCTCTCGCTCTTCTCAGATCAATATCTTCTCCTCTCATAGATAAAAAAGTGGTCACAGATCGTGATATCATTTTAAGCACCTGGTTTCGAACCTCCCCTAAATCACCGGCTTCAATTTATCGCTGGGATGATTTGACGAATAAATGGTGTGCATGTCGTTGAGGCCACGCTCACTTGTAAAAGTGGGTTAGTGTGAATCGATTCCATGGCATCATCTATACGTCAAAGTCAGAATTCGAAAAGCCTCACCCATACTAAACTCTCTCTCCTCTCTCTTTCTCTCCCTCTTTCTCTCTCTCTGTTCTCTCTCCCTCTTCTCAGATCAATATCTTCTCCTCTCATAGATAAAAAAGTGGTCACAGATCGTGATATCATTTTAAGCACCTGGTTTCGAACCTCCCCTAAATCACCGGCTTCAATTTATCGCTGGGATGATTTGACGAATAAATGGTGTGCATGTCGTTGAGGCCACGCTCACTTGTAAAAGTGGGTTAGTGTGAATCGATTCCATGGCATCATCTATACGTCAAAGTCAGAATTCGAAAAGCCTCACCCATACTAAACTCTCTCTCCTCTCTCTTTCTCTCTCCCTCTTCTCTCTCTGTTCTATCTTCCACTCTCCCTCCTTCTTCTCAGATCATTCTTTTCTCATCCCTCAGATTAAAAGTGATCACAGACCGTGATATTGTTCGAAGTGCCTGGTTTCACCTTCTAACCCACGTAGTGTAAGGAGCAGTTTTGGTTAGCCTTGCCTTTCGTTTTCCACTTTCTTTTTTCATTTTTCTCAAGACCATGTGCGCGTGTTTGTGATGGAGATGGTGGGACGGGGCGTCCTGTTGATTGAGCTTTGATTTCTTGGGAGTAGTGTACGTACGAGTGAGTGAGAGAGAACGGTTGCTGGAGAGAAAAAGAGAGAGAGTATGGAGACTATCCTCTATGACCTACGTGCGCTATCATCTTGGCAGGCAGGACTAGAGAGAGGGAGGGGGAGAGAGCATGAGAGGGGAGAGAGAGAGTAGGAGAAAGTCACAAACACCGCAACACTTCTCCACATACGCAGTCTCTTCATCAATAGAGGTGATGATAGTCGAATGCCTTTTTTTACTATGCTAGAGCTTTCTCGTTTTCGCTGAACTCCATAATGTGATTACACACAATTTCGCGTTCGTGCCTTTTTTATTCCGCAGCGATTCTTTTGTGAAATGCTTCTAATATTCCTCTCGCTCTCTCTTTTTCATCTCCCTTACGATGAGTTTCTTTCTTTTCGCTCTCCCACATTGTCAGCCCAAAAATGGACTCCGTTCGAAATAGGAAAAACGTTATCGCAATTCGTGATTACTTTTTAAACACCTGGTTTCGAACCTCCCTTAAATCACCGGCTTCGATTTGTCGCTGGAATGATTTGACGAATAAATGGTGTGCATGTCGTTGAGGCCACGCTCACTTGTGAAAGTGGGTTAGTGTGAATCGATTCCATGGCATCATCTATACGTCAAAGTCAGAATTGGAAAAGCCTCACCCATACTAAACTCTCTCTCCTCTCTCTTTCTCTCTCCCTCTTTCTCTCTCTCTGTTCTATCTTCCACTCTCCCTCCTTCTTCTCAGATCATTCTTTTCTCATCCCTCAGATAAAAAGTTATCACAGATCGTGATATTGTTCGAAGTACTCGGTTTCGAACATCGCCTAAATCACCGGCTTCAATTTATCGCTGGATGATTTGACGAATAAATGGTGTGCATGTCGTTGAGGCCACGCTCACTTGTAAAAGTGGGTTAGTGTGAATCGATTCCATGGCATCATCTATACGTCAAAGTCAGAATTCGAAAAGCCTCACCCATACTAAACTCTCTCTCCTCTCTCTTTCTCTCTCCCTCTTTCTCTCTCTCTGTTCTATCTTCCACTCTCCCTCCTTCTTCTCAGATCATTCTTTTCTCATCCCTCAGATAAAAAGTTATCACAGATCGTGATATTGTTCGAAGTACTCGGTTTCGAACCTCCCTTAAATCACCGGCTTCGATTTGTCGCTGGAATGATTTGACGAATAAATGGTGTGCATGTCGTTGAGGCCACGCTCACTTGTGAAAGTGGGTTAGTGTGAATCGATTCCATGGCATCATCTATACGTCAAAGTCAGAATTCGAAAGCCTCACCCATACTAAACTCTCTCTCCTCTCTCTTTCTCTCTCCCTCTTTCTCTCTCTCTGTTCTATCTTCCACTCTCCCTCCTTCTTCTCAGATCATTCTTTTCTCATCCCTCAGATAAAAAGTTATCACAGATCGTGATATTGTTCGAAGTACTCGGTTTCGAACATCCCCTAAATCACCGGCTTCAATTTATCGCTGGGATGATTTGACGAATAAATGGTGTGCATGTCGTTGAGGCCACGCTCACTTGTAAAAGTGGGTTAGTGTGAATCGATTCCATGGCATCATCTATACGTCAAAGTCAGAATTCGAAAAGCCTCACCCATACTAAACTCTCTCTCCTCTCTCTTTCTCTCTCCCTCTTCTCTCTCTCTGTTCTATCTTTCACTCTTCCTCCTTCTTCTCAGATCATTCTTTTCTCATCCCTCAGATAAAAAGTTATCACAGATCGTGATATTGTTCGAAGTACTCGATTTCGAACCTCCCCTAAATCACCGGCTTCAATTTATCGCTGGGATGATTAGACGAATAAATGGTGTGCATGTCGTTGAGGCCACGCTCACTTGTAAAAGTGGGTTAGTGTGAATCGATTCCATGGCATCATCTATACGTCAAAGTCAGAATTCGAAAAGCCTCACCCATACTAAACTCTCTCTCCTCTCTCTTTCTCTCTCCCTCTTCTCTCTCTCTGTTCTATCTTTCACTCTTCCTCCTTCTTCTCAGATCATTCTTTTCTCATCCCTCAGATAAAAAGTTATCACAGATCGTGATATTGTTCGAAGTACTCGATTTCGAACCTCCCCTAAATCACCGGCTTCAATTTATCGCTGGGATGATTAGACGAATAAATGGTGTGCATGTCGTTGAGGCCACGCTCACTTGTAAAAGTGGGTTAGTGTGAATCGATTCCATGGCATCATCTATACGTCAAAGTCAGAATTCGAAAAGCCTCACACATACTAAACTCTCTCTCCTCTCTCTTTCTCTCTCCCTCTTTCTCTCTCCCTCTTTCTCTCTCGCTCTTCTCAGATCAATATCTTCTCCTCTCATAGATAAAAAAGTGGTCACAGATCGTGATATCATTTTAAGCACCTGGTTTCGAACCTCCCCTAAATCACCGGCTTCAATTTATCGCTGGGATGATTAGACGAATAAATGGTGTGCATGTCGTTGAGGCCACGCTCACTTGTAGAAGTGGGTTAGTGTGAATCGATTCCATGGCATCATCTATACGTCAAAGTCAGAATTCGAAAAGCCTCACCCATACTAAACTCTCTCTCCTCTCTCTTTCTCTCTCCCTCTTTCTCTCTCTCTCTGTTCTCTCTCCCTCTTCTCAGATCAATATCTTCTCCTCTCATGGATAAAAAAGTGGTCACAGACCGTGATATCATTTTAAGCACCTGGTTTCGAACCTCCCCTAAATCACCTGCTTCAATTTATCGCTGGGATGATTTGACGAATAAATGGTGTGCATGTCGTTGAGGCCACGCTTACTTGTAAAAGTGAGTTTGTGTGAATCGATTCCATGGCATCATCTATACATCAAAGTCAGAATTCGAAAAGCCTCACCCATACTAAACTCTCTCTCCTCTCTCTTTCTCTCTCCCTCTTCTCTCTCTCTGTTCTCTCTCCCTCTTCTCAGATCAATATCTTCTCCTCCTGTAGATGAAAAAGTGATCACAGATCGTGATATCATTTTAAGCACCTGGTTTCGAACCTCCCTTAAATCACCGGCTTCAATTTGTCGCTGGAATGATTTGACGAATAAATGGTGTGCATGTCGTTGAGGCCACGCTCACTTGTAAAAGTGGGTTAGTGTGAATCGATTCCATGGCATCATCTATAGTCAAAGTCAGAATTCGAAAAGCCTCCCCACACACTAAACTCTCTCTCCTCTCTCTCTCCCTCATCCCCACTCTCTCTGTTCTATCTTCCACTCTCCCTCCCTCTTCTCAGATCAATTTTTTCTCATCCCTCAGATAAAAAGTTATCACAGATCGTGATATTGTTCGAAGTCGATTCCATGGCATCATCTGTACGTCAAAGTCAGTCAGGCATATTTTTCATTGTATTCGATTTTGCAATCATTTTCCCGATAAACAAGTAGAAATTGAGTCATTGTTTCTTCTCTCAAATCAATTCACAAATTACTGCAGACATGTTCATCGAGCTCTTATTTTCACTCAGAATGCATGATTTGGTTAGAGAAATGGGAATTTACAAATCAAATTCCGCAGATCTCAAATCTTTTATATACTCTCTGCACAAAGCAAAAACTCACCAAATCAATTTCTCGAATATCTCACTATATTTCTTTTCTCACTAGGGTCAACTGTGAACTGTTTCTAAGAATGAACTCGAAGCGACGGTAAACCAAATCAAGAAACCCGTTGCACCTGCCCACTTTTCAGGGATCTCATAACTTTTCGAGTTTCGCTCCGGCAAATTTTTGAAAACTCGGGAAAAACCAAACAGCTAAACTACTATACTTGAATCGCCTTGAAGTGATGGACGATCGGCATTATTTATCATTTCTACGAATCACTGCCCACTTTTCAAGGATTTGTTTTTTTCGGTAATTCGAGTGACATACGCTGGCCATCACCGGCGGCCGCTCACCTGCAGTCTTTCGTCGCTCCTCCAGCAGCGCCTGCTCCGCATCAGCAGTCCTGATAAAGTGCCTATCGATTACAGCAGCTTCAGTGACGCCCACGAGTGTTCGCGCTGATGAGAAATGTCATTGAAAAGGGCCATGTGGTTGTTGTTGTTGTTACGCTGCACTGCTTGATCCTGCCGAGGTAGGTGATACGGGCGGCAGACGGGCCCGGGGGCCCAGGAATTCTGCTACTTGGATCGGATTCGTCCAGAGATCGGCGGCTTTGAGAGAGGTTGGGCCTGCCGGGCAATCGAAGGGTGTTGAAGAGAAGGGCCATGAGGATATATGATATAGTCTAGGCCTAGAGACTACACCAGAACACAATGCGGCTGTATATGGAAGCCAGGCACCGCCCACCAGCGAAAAAATGGAAATGAGCAACCACCGACCCTGCCCGAAATCTACTAAAAGCTCTGAGCGGTAGCGTTATTCGAAGCTTCGACGTGTGAGTGATAGACAGCGAATGTAGAAGCACTGCGCTATCCCACCATCAGCGAGCAGCAAAAAATTTTCCCTTACAGTGAAACGAGCCCCGCAAAATGAGAGAAATTTTCACACATTAAAAAATTTTGGAGGGCCGCAAAGTGAGATTTTTTTCAACAGGGGGGACCACATGATGAAAATTGAGGAGGGCGCAAAGCGAAAAAATTTTTGTTTCGAGGCACACCCCTGCCCACCATGTGTCCTGAGAGTTGAAATGTCGCATAAGTACTACTTTCCGGGCAGTGTCGGCGGCGGCCCCAAACCGGAGGAGGCCCGACGTGCTAATGGCACCCACTTATTTTCCACTGCCTAGGGCTTACGGTAGATCTAGGCCACGCCCACAGTAGATCTAGGCCACGCAGACAGTATATCTAGACCACGCCC
Source organism: Hololepta plana (assembly GCA_963695495.1). Lineage (NCBI taxonomy): Eukaryota > Metazoa > Arthropoda > Insecta > Coleoptera > Histeridae > Hololepta > Hololepta plana. The sequence goes on along the minus strand of CAVOJK010000277.1, from coordinate 15,144 downwards.
ACAGTGGATCTAGGCCACGCCCACGGTAGATCTAGACCACGCCCACTCACTTCCATCATCATTCGCTTGGTATAGAGCCTGTTCTCCATGCCAGAAGCGTGCAGGCGCGATGCGATTACGCTGTGGCCGATCGTTACGGCCTTCTGACTTTACTGAAAAAGACGCGCTCATTCCATACATGGGCACGATCGTTCCAGGAACGTCACCACCTCTTTTGCTTCTCGATTTCCGCTTGTCAGGGGGCCTTTTCGACTAAAAAATGACCTGTCATGACCCATTTTTGGCCATACAGAGGCTATGTCAGGACCCCTTTTGGAGAACCAGGAACGACCCATGTGGCTCATTCTTACTTGTCTGACATAACATCATCATCGATTTTCGACAATAGCCGACTTACGATCACCACAGTCATACATCAGTCGTATAACGTCAACTATCTCAATTCACACCGCTCGTCTAGAACATACTCTTGTAATGATCTTGTACATTGCTTTTCGGTCATGGTGAATGCCATTGATAACCGATAAATGTCTTAAATGTCTTAATTCTTACTTGCTCTCGTTCTATGAACACAGTTTATATCGCATAAGAAATCAGAGGGGTGGGGCTGAGCGTCTTTTAGGACTCATGCATAGAGCTCATCAGCGAATTTGATGCCTTGATGCGAAAGCTCATCTTACAAAGCACATAACGAGGAGAGAGAGAGGGGGGGAAGAGAGATAGAAAGAGAGAGAGAGAGAGAGAGAGAGAGAGAGAGAGAGAGAGAGAGAGAAAGAAAGAAAAAGATTGGGCGAGGGAGAAACTGACTCAATTTTCGTGGCGCCAGGAAGCGCATGGGAGTGTCGCTGTCCGCGCCGATCGCTTCCTGATGGGTATACGAATAATCGAAAGTTTCTTTCATTGTCCCCCCCCCTTCTCTCTCGCTCTCTCGCTCTCTCTCTCTCTCTCTCTCGACAAAACTCCATATTGTAACATTTCCGGCTTCACTTATCTTTTCTCCAAATTTGTACAAAGGTGCCCCATGCAGAAACAGATCCTCTTTCAAATAAACAAAACACGAGAAATTTTGGCTATGTCTAAACAATTTATTCGTTGTTGGCGCTTTGCCAACGGTGACTTTCGCTGGCGCTTTTAAAGGTAGTGTCTCTCTTTCTCTCTTGATCACTCCGTTCAAACCTGCCGCAGGTTACCTGCGATAAATTGTGATGGTCCTTCTTGCCTCGACGGCGCGATCGCGTAGCGGCCGAGCCGCCGAGCGTCACATCTGGGCGCTGGCGCCAATCGTCTGCTGCTGCGTCAGCAGCGTCTGTGGATCAATAATCACTCTGCATCCATCTCACCAGTGATAAAAGATATTCGATATGATATAGAGATAAGAAGATATAGAAGATATAGACGATAGAAAGATATGGATATGATGACTAAAGATATGAGATATGACGACTAAAGATGATGACTAGAGATATGAGATGTAGAAGATGTAAATATCGATACCGTAGTACACCAAGCCTCACTCAAGTGGGACTCGGTTGTAATGGAAAAGCGCGCGCGCAAACCTTCTCTCTGCGTATCCTGCTCTTCTGCGCTCTCATTTCGCTGCGTATCTTCTTCGTCGATCGACAGATCCGCCATATCATCCGCAATGTCGCGGTGCCTCTCCGCATCCTCCTCCTCCGAATCCTCACCATCTTCTCTTTGCCGATCAATGATAAACGTTTGATCATTGATAGCTTGATCTTGAGCAGCATTTTGCAGCTCGCCCAGCTCATCCTCACTGTCATCATCAGCGGAATCGCCAAAGCTTAGCACATCTCTCCGGATGGGCGCGGCAGCGGCTGCGCGGACGCGGACGCCGCCGCCCGAAGCGGATCTTCGCGGCGCTGCCTGTGACATTGAGACATTTATCGCTTATGTCATTGCATACTGCAAGAAGCGCCATATAAGTCAACCACAAAATCACAAGAATGAACAATAATGTGAACGACTTCTTCAATATTGATTCTTGCCTGTAGAGCGCGCAAACTGCTTTTTGATAAGTTCACTAACGAAAATTCAGTTTTTTCAGCTTTTTTCTCAAGAGAACCTAATGCACACAAAATCACCACCACCACCACGAAATAAATTTTTTGATAATTTTCTGATAATACGAATATTGTAGACGTACGTGTGAGCGTATAGCTACTGAGGTCGTCGTCTAACTACGGTGGGCGAGAGAGAGTGGTAAAGAGGAGAGACGCAGACGTGAACTGATTCCCCGTTAAACTTCTGCGTCTCTCTCTCTTGCACACTCTTTCGCTTTACAGTAGTCTAGCGAGTAGGTGAGTTTTTTCACAGGGATTCACTGATTTGAGCATGGAACTAACCAGAGGTCGGACAGCCTGTCGCCGCGGCTGGTGCACTGAAATACGATATTTGTTAAGATGTGAGAAACTTGATTGATTGGTTGAAGCGAGCGCTACTTTCACGGCATTTTCACAAGAGAGTCCGACCTTTTCCAATGTATGAATGCGAGAACAGCAAATTTCTTCCTCGTTCTCTGACATGTATCTCCCGTTTTTTGAGTTATTTGACTACTGAACAAATGGAAAATGTGCAGCAAATTTATCGCATTTTACAATCGGACCCTCCCAGGTTTTGTGACGCGCTCATTCAAGTTTGGGAACCTCTAATAGAAACACGCTGAGCGAGTCGAAACAAACAAATCTAAAAAACAAAAAATGAATAAATAAATAGAACCTCGCACGGGAGGAGCGGACGAGGAGCGGATGCTGATGGGGGAAGCGGAAGGCGGCTTGCGCTCTGCAAACATTGGGGAGTTACAGTTATAAATTTCTGGACAAGATAAATCCTCTATGTCCGGGAAATAAACTGAGAGAGCTACCTGGTTGATTTTGTCCAAAAATTGATAAGTGTAACTTCTCGTTGTGTGAGATTGGAAGAATAATCGAGAACAGGTCATTCAGAGATATATCTCTCGAGATACTACGAACACTCAGTAAAAATTACGTACCCCTGTGTGCTACTGTGGGATAGCCATTTCTGTAAAAATCGCGATAAAAAGTGATAAAGTGCACTACGCTTTTCCCACATCTTATTTAGTCATATAATCATTTCAGAGAGCTCGATCAGCCCCTGTCAAAATGACATTCCGAAATTCTTTGCTTTCGAGAGAAAATTTGCTGTTTTTATGTGCTATAAGTGAAAGAACAGCCGTAGCCATACATGGGCACGGTCGTCCCAGGAACGTCATAATCCCTATTTGGAGGCCAAAAATTCACTGTCAGGACCCCTTTCCGATTGAATTATGGACTGTCATGACCCGTTTTATTCATTTTGAGGCCATGTCAGGTCCCTGTTTGAGAAATTAGGAACGACAGCTGCCATGTATGGCCGTAGCTGGGTCTGCGTATATTTTCACCTAGCTCTCTGGAAGTATGCTCTTACCTGGGTGCCTGGAGAGGCGCGCGACGCTTGCCGCCAGCGCCGGCGCCAGTGGCGCCTGTAAGCGGGCGCGGCGAGCGACGAATAAGGCGTGTGGCTCTGGCGTCTTGCTGCGTGAGCGATCACGCAGCCGCTGCTGCTGCTGATTGGACGCTGCGTGCTCGAGAGCGTCTATCCCTATCCGAGGCGCTGCTCGCTGAGCCATTATAGCAATCGATCGATCGAGCAGGCGCTGGCGCCAGCGATGCCCGTAGGCGCTTGAGGATGTAGCGACGAGGCGTTCAGGAGAAGGCGCCAAAGGGATCACTTCAAATATTGTTCAAACTTTTCAATTACCGAAGCAGGGCGGCAGAAGGCTTTTGAACACGGCTCAAAGAAAATGCGACGCTATTGCAATAAAAGAACAGGAGCCCAGAATTATCCGCAAGTCATACGGTACACAATAGATTACCGTATACCACCGACAGAAACCGGTAAACATACCTAGCAACCGCAACGGAGTTTGGTAATAAGTGAGGAATCGGAGTGTAAGAAGCTGTAACCAGTAAATCGAGCTTGCCAAATTTCATGGAAACAGTGAAAGTTTCACGAAATCCCATCTTCGCTTCGAAATTCGCCTTTTAGAACTTTTTCAGTGAAGCTTGTGAAAAAAATGACCACGGTCAACTTTTCCATGTTACTTTGCGCTCAACGTTTATAAAATGTGTTACGGTGAGAGCCGTCCGCTGGGTCAGACACCTAACTCCAGTACGTTTCGAAACTACAGTAAGAAAAGCGAGAGCCGGAACAAAATGGAGCCGTATCTGTATCTGTACAATTAGAGTGTCATTTCGTGTCACTTTGCCTCACGCCGATTCGAGCTTTGCGGTTGCTAAACATACCCGTACAAAGTATCGACAGACGTTGCGGAAAACGGACTGATTCTCTGCTTTTCGATCAAGTCACTCAGATTTAATTTGAAAATTTGTCATTCTTTATTATCGAGTAAGGCGATGGAAACGCAAGGGCGAAAAATAATGTACAATAGGTTAATTTCTTCTTCTTCTTCTTCTTTGCCAAGAGCTACCAGAATTGACAAACAGAAAACAGCGGATAGAAAGGAGATTGGGAAAAAGATACTATTAATCTATGAGTGAGTTGTGCTTTAGCTATCATTTGTTGATATTAGGCCCGATGGAAAACGAGTTTTCTCTGATGAAGCAAGCTATAGTGCTGAAAGATTCCTATTGTTTAGTGTCGTCGTGATTTTTGTTATTGTAATACGTCGTATGTTAGAGCAAGAAAGAGAGAGAGAATAGCACGAATAGAAAAGCTGGAAGATAAGATGAATTATACAATGTAATTTTTTTTTCACAATTTCAGCAATTGATTTCATTTCAACCTATTCTCATATTTCATAAAGAGGAGTAGTATTATTTTTTTAGTACATAAGAACCAGTTTCTTTGTGTGTGAATGCATTTTCTGTCTTCTATCTTTTTTTTTGCAAACTTTCTCAATGTAACACATATATGGAAATGAGAAAAGAGAGGGGAAGGAGAGCAAGTGGGAGCCAACATTTGTTTGCAACTTTTTGACAAAGAGTGGAAGAGAGCTGACTTTCCAGGGCAATTTCAGGGTGGAGATGAGGCCGGTCCTAACGAAAAGCAGCACGTACCATTCGGCTTCTACAATAAATTTCAGCAGCCCACTCTATCGTCGTTGTGCGGTAACTCTCAATATAAGAGGGGGAAGGGGAAAACATGGGTGTGTAGATAGAGCAGAGGAAAGGTGTATTCAAAATCGCTGCAAAGTACATAGCTTACATGAAATTATGCCCATATTGGTGTCATTTAGCGCTTCATTTTACATGTCTGTGTGGCTCGCGAACTCGAAGAGAGCGAATTTGAAAGTTTGAAGAGAAAAAACCACTAAGAATATTTCAATCAGAATACTATGTATTTTTCTGTGCCACTTTTTCATAAGCAAAGTTATGCAAAAACATAGAGTGAGAGAGGGGAGGGGGGGGGGGGGGGCGAGTGAGCGAGAGTGTGTCTAGAGAAAACAACAGTACACTTGTGTGGAAGGGGCGGTGCCAGAGACCACGTGGCGGATACCGTACGGATACCGGATACCGTATAAATAGTGATTATGTCATTGGCTCGTCTGCACAGCTGCTACGTGACGACGTTGATGGAGAATTTGTTGTTCTGCAGAAGAGAAGAAATGTTGCATGTATTTTCAGTTAGTGTCCACAGAAAGGCACGTCTAAAAATCCCACCATTTTAGTCAGTGATGGGCAGGGTGGGGACTGGGTACGCACCACCCCCCTTCGTATTCTCCACGATCGGGGAAAATTAAGAAATTTTTCTAGGTTTTTGTGTCGGAAACAACTGGATCTTCATGGAAAACGCTCATTTTATCTATATTCCTGCACTTCCCTTCCATAGTTCATCATAGCACTACTTTGGGTCCTGAATTTCATGGTTTTCCGCGCACCCCCCTCCCTCGTATTTTTTTCTGGAAATTCTAGTCACATACGCTGCCCATCACTGATTTTAGTACTTGAAAAACTGATCTAATTTCAAGGGCAAAAGATGGAAAGCTAACAAGCTCTCCAATTTATGCAGATGGTAATGAAATAAATGACTGCATCATTGAATAAAAAAAACTCACTTATCAAAGCCGTTGACTATATCAGTGACTAGATTTGGATGTGACTTCAAAATGTCATTCCAGCCGGTTGTTGAAGTTACTGCTTTTGTTCGGTGTGTTATAAACTGTAAAAGATTCGTTACGCGACGATTCGCTACGCGACGGTGACCATCGAAACATCCTAACAATATTGTTCAAATTCATTCCTCGCTCATGTTTGTCGATGGTCGATAAAGAAAAGATGAGAAAAAGAAAAGAAAGATCGATCTATCGTCTATCGACTTTCGAATATTTTCATCATTGACTTTTTCTCGCTGCTGCCTCCAAGCTCCTCACATCTGTCATGAGTGAGGAGGTGCCCGCCCATACATAGGCGGTTAAAGATTGTGTAACCCGAACCGTTTTTCGACGTGAGAGGAATTTCGCATATCCCATAGTGTAGATCACACCCAACTCTATCTACCCTGAAATTTTCATCAAATTTGGTGATAGTTGATACTGAGTGCCAGTGGGCTTTATGCAGAAAAACTGAAAAGAGACCGAGGAGGGAGAGGGCCACGTGGATGACTTGTGGCATGGATTGTGTGCGCGATGTGTCAATTAGCAAACCAATGGTTTGTGCGCACCACGAATTTACTACGACTCGGATGGTAAAATCTTTAACGTTCCAAAGTTTCCAAAAAGGGTCATGACACAACTTAAAACAGAGTGCACAGATGTCATGACATACTGAATATGACTCAAACGAGGGTCCTGACCATTGAAATTCAGGACTCAAAAAGGGGTTGTGACGTTCTTGGAACGACCATGCCCATGTTTGTGCCCGCCCATTGAATTTCGAAAAAAAGCCCACGAACCATGAGCACACATGTCCGAAGCCGCGGCGCCTGATACATATCCGCTAGCATAAGCAGCTGGCACGCATTATCAACCGCTGAAAATTCTCATTTGCCAATTTAAATTCGATTTTTGAAAAGCTAAGAGCTTATCCAGTTTGAGAACAATGATAGAGATGTGTTGAAAGTTGGGCATTGAACAGAATTTGATACTCTTTCAAGGATTCGAATCATACTTCCAGAAGTAGGTACAAATCTACCTACACCTTGCTACGATTACCCTACTATTTTTGATGCAAAACGCGGATTTTCAGTCATTTTCAGTCAAGCTTGGCATGGAAAGAGTACTAGTAGGGTGCTACTTGTGAGAACGATGACCGACATCTCTTGAAGTATGATTCGAATGGAAAAATGAACTTTTGAGATGTAAAAAAAGCTAACTTCAATGAGACTCGTCTCACAGTGACTTTTGAGTTCTTCGAGGCGATATTTATCCGCAGCTATGAGAAGATCAGCAGCTGAAGAGAGACTTATACTGTAGCTCTGTGCGCGACGCACTTATTTCCAAGCATCGTTCATAGCCCTCACCATGTCCTCTCTCTCCTTTCACACCATCACCGCCCTGTAGCGCGCCTCCCCACAGACAGACAGCATTCTCTCTCCCTTGCACTTTCCTGGCTTGTTATTCCTCTCGTTGTTTCACTGTTTTCTCGCCTCGCGTTTTCCCCTGTTACAATAAAGGTTTAATTACCCAAGTTTGAGGTGTTTCTACTTCAAGCGAGAATATTTGGCGACCACGCAAACGAGCACGCAATCAAGCTCTCGCTCTCGAAGGCAGATCGGAAGGCCATCTACAGCGCCAGTCAGTTTGACTATTGTGAACACGTCACGTTGTGAGTGAGCGGTCTCTGTGAAAGCACGAGCTGAAGTCTGCTATCTGCGACTCGAGAGAGAACTCTGTCGGCGAACGCGCCATTCTCGTCTCTCTGCTCTTTTCACCACCACTTTTCACTACTCACATAATTCGTTGTGAACCAGTACTGTCACTAATCATCTGTCTCTGGCTCGCCTATCGCGCATCATGTCAGGCGTAGAACTTAGACGCTCTCTCGGTCGACTCTGGTCACAGCTAGGACCCTCGACTGATTTTCTGATCTCTGCCAACAGCGAATTCCTAGAATTCTTATCTCAACCGTCAACTGACGATGATTTTCGAGTCCAATTCGAAATACTTGTGGATTCTCGCCGTAGGCTAGCGCGTTTACAGTCAGCTTCAACGCTCCTTCATTTCCGCTCAATCCTTGGCTAGTAAAGATCCAAAAGAACAGCATTTGCTTTCTGTCTATCTTGAAGGAAAGCCCGAGCGTCATAACTTGGAACATCGCGCTACTTCCACTCTCGAAGCCTCTGACTCTCTGCTAGATCAAGCTCGCTCTATTGCACAGACACGCTTCATTCCATTGCCTTCTATTTCTGATGAGGACTCTTCCATTGCCTCTGTCACTTCACACAATCCTGCACCAAGGATTAGGCCAGACGACGACACATCGCTCGCACTCGTCTCTGCACAGGGAGCTACACCTCCCGTCACTTCTCCTCTAACATCATCTGCACACCTCACAGCAGGCATCACGGCCACATTGCTATCTCCGCCACACTCTCAAGGCCGAGACACAATCGCAGCACCTGATCTCGGTGACGCGCACTATCTCGCAGGAACCCGCAGCCGGGCTCCCATCGCAGCTCCCGAATCAGCATTCGGTGACGCGCTCTCATTTCCAGGAACCCGCAGCCGGGCTCCCATCGCAGCTCCCGAATCAGCATTCGGTGACGCGCACTATTCTCCAGGAACCCGCAGCCGGGCTCCCATCGCAGCTCCCGAATCAGCATTCGGTGACGCGCACTCATTTCCAGGAACCCGCAGCCGGGCTCCCATCGCAGCTCCCGAATCAGCATTCGGTGACGCGCACTTATTTCCAGGAACCCGCAACCGGGCTCCATCGCAGCTCCCGAATCAGCATTCGGTGACGCGCACTCATTTCCAGGAACCCGCAGCCGGGCTCCCATCGCAGCTCCCGAATCAGCATTCGGTGACGCGCACTCATTTCCAGGAACCCGCAGCCGGGCTCCCATCGCAGCTCCCGAATCAGCATTCGGTGACGCGCACTATCCTCCAGGAACCCGCAGCCGGGCCCCCATCGCAGCTCCCGAATCAGCATTCGGTGACGCGCACTATTCTCCAGGAGCCCGCAGGTATGCCATCTCAAGCTCCAGTCGACAATCGCGTACTCTTCTCTCATTCGTATCCATATCTCTCACACCTGCCTCTCTCTCGTCCTACGGTAGAGCATCATCACTCTCAAAGGCCTCCACCATGGCCGTCCACTCGAGTGATTCATGCGCAGCACAGAGAGGAAATGATGGCTGAGCAAACAATGGAATACGGCGCTGCGATGGACAGAGGCGCAAAAAACGTTCCCTCTCATGCTCTCTCCCATCAACGTTTGAATCACCCTGCCTACGATGGCTCTCTTTGTGATAACGGCCCATTCAATGCGCACATGTATCACCCTCGTTCCACCACAGAGACATTGATGGAAAGAGCGATGCTCTCTTCTCTCCAACTTCCTACCTTCTCGGGGGAATTGCTCGCATATGAATCGTATCGCCGTGAGGTGATCAATCAGCTCTCACACAGCAAAGTGATCGAGCCAGCCAAGCGCATGGAGATACTGAGATACACATTGAGAGGCGAATCACTGAGAGCAGTGCAGACACTGCCCAACGATGACAGCAGCTCATTTGCACACGCAGTCGAGAGACTCGACAAACTCTTCCATCAGCCTTTTCTCGTACAACATCGTCTGCTGTCGAATCTGCGAAAGCTCAAGTCTGTCAATCAAGGAAACACTATCAAGGCTGTCTACGAGTCGATCTCCGAGATCTTCCATCACCTTCGCTCATCCTTCGATGACACCAACAGCGAGATTGATTTCCTCGTGCAAGAAGTCATGCGCAAACTTCCAGATGATCTCCGGCAATCGCTCTTCGAAGACAAGCTTGACAGGTCCATGACAATGACCGAAGTTCTCGATCGCATATATGACTATATGCGAAGAAAAGACGCGTACTCGGCTTACATTCAAGATGACGACGATGACTCACATGCGCAGAACAACCTAATGTTCGTTCCGAGAAATCGCAATGGCAACGACTACAACAGACAGAGAAATGCTCAAGGCACATGCATTCTCTGCAAGCAGCACCACAACGTTCTCTCCTGCTCCACTTTCACAACTCCAGCAGATCGTGCCACAGCAGCAGCTCAGCAGGGCGCTGCGCAAACTGTTTGTCCAATAAGCACAGTTTGAATAACTGCACAAGCAGAGGCTGCCGCAACTGCGGTAAACGCCATCATACGTCCATCTGCTACAAAGGACAGCAAAATCAGCAGATGTATCAAGAAGAACGTGAACCACGCGCTCACAATCGTCCACATGACAGAGCTGTCCAGGACAACACACGCAATTCACAGCTTCAACATGGCCAAGTCCAGAATCAGAGGCAGCAGCAGTATCTTCCTCCACAGCCAAACAGGCCTGTCGTGAACTGTAGCGCGCCCGTAGATTGCACTCCATTCCAGCCAGTGGGCACATCCATGATCATCACGACGGAGGTCCAGAATTCAGATAATTCAAGCATCTCTTGTCAGATGGATGCGCTCCTGGACACAGGTGCCACTGCCAGTTTCATCACGCGAGAATTGGTCACAAAACTGCACCTCAAGCCTCTGGACGACAAAACTGGCAACGTAGCCACCTTCGGAGATGGTAAAAAGCCCATCGGCCCACTCTATGCCATCAAGATCCGAACCATTTCTGGAGCAGAACGCCAGATTTTCGTCCACTCTGTGGATACGATCATGTCTCCTCAGCGTTGGTGGAAGCCTGAGCCAACTGAAGCAAATCCAGACAACGTGAGCATGCACACGTCCTCACCGACCCTCTTGCTCGGTAACGACGATGTTCTTCCACTTCTGAATCACTCCAACTTTTCTATCGAGGAGAAGGAAGGAAGACTCCTGACTCGTACTGCGATCGGAACTGTGGTCACGAGCCGCCAGAATCGGAACAGCAGATCAAAACAACTCATCATTACTGAAGCTCCAGCCATTACATGTGTTCTACCACAGTTCGCACAGTACTGGCCTGCAGAGAAGCATGATGCACCAATCATCGGTGAACCAATCCATGTCGAAACTCATGAGCCCATCATCGACACCGCAGAAGTCGTTATCCTCAAGAAGAGATTCAGCCAAGAGCCACTTGCGAAATCTCCAAAATCGAGCGTTATGAATACAACATTCAACGTTCTGGAGTCGTACGCACTTCCTCTGGCAAACAGCCCTCATGCCAGGTATGCCATTTGTCCAAGATGGTAGCGCCTAGAGTTTCCACCACTCTTTTACAACAGTGCGCATCGCCACCACTGAGAACAACATCTCTGAACATCACTAACATGATGTTGATTGGACTGGCTGCACTCGTGATGCCCATACAGGCCATCGCTGTCCAGAATGAGCTCTCTTCGTCCATTGTGCACTGGACCACTCCAGACTCATCCATTTCACAAACTACGCTCAATCCTTCCATTCGAGCTAGTTGTGCATCATTTGGCGCTCGAATCACAGCGTCCCACCAATCAATCACATGCTGCATCCTCGAAGAATGCCACTTCCTCCACGGTCCGCTACTCGAACACGAAATCGTTTTCGGCATGTACCATCTCACGCGCCCGCACACTCTGGTGATCAGTTTCATGGAGGCGAACACTATGCAGAACGTTCACATCGACTGCCAGCCAGTTGACTTCTGCGACACTATTCGCTGTCGTCTCTGTACCTCCTTCCTCATGAATCGACACTGCTGGACTTGGCAAGATTACGTACATGGGATTCTGACGGCAATGGGCTTCATTGTGTGCATTTGGGCATTTGCCACCATTATTCGGTGTCTCCGAATAATCCACATTCTCTGCACCGCATCCAGAGCCACAATGACGACAGCGTACACGGTGACTACCGCCTCTCTCGGACAGATCAATCTGGCCACTCGCTATGTCCTGCGAATCATCTGCGCATTCATTTTCTCTCCGGTACGCCTCCTTCTAGCTATCTGGAGACGCATACGCCACCGACAGCCACAAGACACGCCTATCCGTTTCACCTACCGCAGAAACCGCAGAGCCGCTCATCGCGCGACCACAATCGCTCTCGTCACATGCGCGACACTCGTTGCCCAAAAGGGATACTAGTCTCTTCATCCTTCACTCCATCGCCCACAACGACAACTTCTACTCTCTCTCTCTCCAATCATCTTTTCTCTGTCTCCAATCTTTAAAATACTACAACAAACTTCAACACTTCATTATCACAAGTTCAACAGCCACTTCACTGTTTTGTTTTTTCAAGCCCTTGTCGTTGACAATTCATTACTTTCACACTAAAGTTTGTCAAATTCTCAATCACTGTCCATTTCCTGTATTCATCATTCAAACGCGCAACGCCAATCGTCAATTCGGCTGAACAATCACTCATCGTCATCTCCAATCTCAACATCCAATCAAGCGATCAATCACGACTCCAACAACACTCGTCAACCGAGCTCTCCCTCCTTCCGCAGCATCAAACCAATCCCGTCCACGCTCCCACTTCGCATTATCCAAGACCAATTCCCCATCGTACATCACATCGCAACCACCAAGCAATCCTACACTCTCTCTCCATTATTCCTATCGTATGCTCCACCGATTTCTTCATTCACTACCTTCACATTTTCCATCAACCGTCACAAACAACTCAACTCTAACTCACAAAATTCCATTGTTATTTTTACCCAGTACATCCTCAACGCTACACACCAGTCCTACTCTAGGTTCCACACCCACAACATGTTCCACATCACATCACAACAAGCAAATCAACTCGCGATTTCTCGCCTTTTCGTGTAGGAGGATTACGTACACGTAATTTCTTGAAGCCTCTTCTCACTCGATCCTCTCTCCAATTTCATCTCGGGATATCCCTACTGCCTATCTCAGTCTTTCCAATCCACAGAAGAGTTCTCGCACGTGATCATCCTCTTCTCTCCATCATCTATCCGCTGCTCATTCCTGTTGTCTCGGATTGCACGCGGTGCTGCAGTCATGGACTTAGGCCGTGGCCTCATCGTCTCTCTCCGAACATCGGGTACCGAGCGCGATTCGTGGTGGCGGGGTGAGATGTTGCGAGCGGCGACTCGGCTTGTGGCCGCGGATTGACGAGATGAGTGGTGGTTTATCCTCCAATTCTCTCCACGTGATCGAGTGAAACAGAGTCCCTTTCGAGTCAATGTCCTCAGTCCACTAGCCGCTCAAATGCGCAAACAATCACATTCACAATTCACACTCACGCAAACCACCTTCAATTAACAAGCAGAAAACCATTCACAATTCACAATGCAAAGTTTACGCCAATTACCATCAGATATCATTCACCACATCTCACGTGTTCACGTTTCAAGTTCAAGTTTTCTCCAAGTTAGCTCATTGTCAGCTCAAATACCCACATTATCGTTTTCTCAAACGCAACTAGATCACACACACACACGTTCACTCATTTCTAGCTTCCAAGTACAACTTCTTCAAGTACACTTCAAGCCCATTTCCACAACTCTCGTTACAATTCTATCTACCATCGCACCCCGTTGCGTTTCCCCTTGTTTTGTTTGTTTGTCTCTTTCGTAGGGAGTGTGCGCGACGCACTTATTTCCAAGCCATCGTTCATAGCCCTCACCATGTCCTCTCTCTCCTTTCACACCATCACCGCCCTGTAGCGCCGCCTCCCCCACAGACAGACAGCATTCTCTCTCCCTTGCACTTTCCTGGCTTGTTATTCCTCTCGTTGTTTCACTGTTTTCTCGCCTCGCGTTTTCCCCTGTTACAATAAAGGTTTAATTACCCAAGTTTGAGGTGTTTCTACTTCAAGCGAGAATAAGCTCTCATCCACTCTCCTCTCTCCCTTTCACTCTCACCTCTCACTCTCTCTCTTCCTCTCTCTCCCTTTCTCTCCCTTTCTCTCTCTGGTTCTGTCTCCCTTTCTGTCCCTCACTCTCACCCTCTCTCACTGTAACTTACCGTACTCGGCCACCCTGCTACACTTGCCACAGTAGATATAATTGAGCATCTCAACGACTACATCGTGATCCATGTCGGAGATGCAGAGAAGACACTGAAAAAATATTTCATCAAGTGAGTTCGAATTTTCAAAGAGCACATCCCTGTTTCGTGTAGCACAACTGTAGTAGAATAGACTGTTTTTTGTGAAAACAATATTTTCCTTCTAACCGCAATTGCTTGTTCAGAGCGATAAAATATCTACCTGCTTACAATTAGAATAAGCTGACCCTACTGAAAGGGTGGCGTACGCCGACTTTGAAGGCGGTGCTAGAGCAACTTACATTCTTAGCCTCTTCCGTATCCGTATGCGTTAGCATAGCTTTAAAGACGGGCGAGCGCGCTGCTAGAATTGCTCGATGTGCGCGTATTTCCCTGTAAAAAGCTATACTAAAAACACTAAAACTATGTTTTTCTCGCTATTTTTTCTTGAATCTGATCTATACTAATTTTTATTGAGTGAACTTCATCATCGTCAGTAATTTTAACAGAAAAATGTTGAGGAATATGCTAGAAAAAGGATAATAAAGCAGTGATGGGCAGGTCACAAAAGACTTTGTGTAATTGGCGGAGCTCGAACCCGCGACGTGTGATTTATAGTCAGCAGTCAAAACCAATACACCACATAGGCACATTTCTGCAAAAAAAAGACTGACCTGTCGCCTGTCCGAATCGTAAAATCAGTCAGAACATCGTCTTTAAAGAGCGACAAGTAATCTTCGGCTAGTTGACGCTCCATTTGCGCAGAGTGCTGATACTGTAATTTCATTTTATTGCGGCCATCGACTTCTCTGGACATATGAATCATTCTAATTTCGAAAGAAAGCTTTGAAAAGCGAACCGGCTCTAGATGGATGTTACTAAAGGAATTTTCAAATGCAGGAGTGGTTGAATGAATAAACAAAATGATTTGAAAATATGAAAAAAAATTAAATCGAACCGGCATAGGTTCGCTCGTGGTGGTAATTGTCTCTGTCGCCACATCAATCTCGACAGCGACCGTTATCGAGTCTCGTGGCAAAA
>CAVOJK010000276.1:0-19587 GCA_963695495.1 Hololepta plana | reverse complement strand
GCTCAGTTTCTAGTGCCGCTTAGTGTCCATAAGCAGAAGAAAACTGGACATGATCGGTTAATGAATGTAGAAGTTATTGCGTATTGTAATTTAGAAAATAATTATGGTTTAATCTATTACTATAACAACAAAGGGAGCACCACCGCTCAGTTTCTAGTGCCGCTTAGTGTCCATAAGCAGAAGAAAAACTGGACATGATCGGTTAATGAATGTAGAAGTTATTGCGTATTGTAATTTAGAAAATAATTATGGTTTAATCTATTACTATAACAACAAAGGGAGCACCACCCGCTCAGTTTCTAGTGCCGCTTAGTGTCCATAAGCAGAAGAAAACTGGACATGATCGGTTAATGAATGTAGAAGTTATTGCGTATTGTAATTTAGAAAATAATTATGGTTTAATCTATTACTATAACAACAAAGGGAGCACCACCCGCTCAGTTTCTAGTGCCGCTTAGTGTCCATAAGCAGAAGAAAACTGGACATGATCGGTTAATGAATGTAGAAGTTATTGCGTATTGTAATTTAGAAAATAATTATGGTTTAATCTATTACTATAACAACAAAGGGAGCACCACCCGCTCAGTTTCTAGTGCCGCTTAGTGTCCATAAGCAGAAGAAAACTGGACATGATCGGTTAATGAATGTAGAAGTTATTGCGTATTGTAATTTAGAAAATAATTATGGTTTAATCTATTACTATAACAACAAAGGGAGCACCACCCGCTCAGTTTCTAGTGCCGCTTAGTGTCCATAAGCAGAAGAAAACTGGACATGATCGGTTAATGAATGTAGAAGTTATTGCGTATTGTAATTTAGAAAATAATTATGGTTTAATCTATTACTATAACAACAAAGGGAGCACCACCCGCTCAGTTTCTAGTGCCGCTTAGTGTCCATAAGCAGAAGAAAACTGGACATGATCGGTTAATGAATGTAGAAGTTATTGCGTATTGTAATTTAGAAAATAATTATGGTTTAATCTATTACTATAACAACAAAGGGAGCACCACCCGCTCAGTTTCTAGTGCCGCTTAGTGTCCATAAGCAGAAGAAAACTGGACATGATCGGTTAATGAATGTAGAAGTTATTGCGTATTGTAATTTAGAAAATAATTATGGTTTAATCTATTACTATAACAACAAAGGGAGCACCACCCGCTCAGTTTCTAGTGCCGCTTAGTGTCCATAAGCAGAAGAAAACTGGACATGATCGGTTAATGAATGTAGAAGTTATTGCGTATTGTAATTTAGAAAATAATTATGGTTTAATCTATTACTATAACAACAAAGGGAGCACCACCCGCTCAGTTTCTAGTGCCGCTTAGTGTCCATAAGCAGAAGAAAACTGGACATGATCGGTTAATGAATGTAGAAGTTATTGCGTATTGTAATTTAGAAAATAATTATGGTTTAATCTATTACTATAACAACAAAGGGAGCACCACCCGCTCAGTTTCTAGTGCCGCTTAGTGTCCATAAGCAGAAGAAAACTGGACATGATCGGTTAATGAATGTAGAAGTTATTGCGTATTGTAATTTAGAAAATAATTATGGTTTAATCTATTACTATAACAACAAAGGGAGCACCACCCGCTCAGTTTCTAGTGCCGCTTAGTGTCCATAAGCAGAAGAAAACTGGACATGATCGGTTAATGAATGTAGAAGTTATTGCGTATTGTAATTTAGAAAATAATTATGGTTTAATCTATTACTATAACAACAAAGGGAGCACCACCCGCTCAGTTTCTAGTGCCGCTTAGTGTCCATAAGCAGAAGAAAACTGGACATGATCGGTTAATGAATGTAGAAGTTATTGCGTATTGTAATTTAGAAAATAATTATGGTTTAATCTATTACTATAACAACAAAGGGAGCACCACCCGCTCAGTTTCTAGTGCCGCTTAGTGTCCATAAGCAGAAGAAAACTGGACATGATCGGTTAATGAATGTAGAAGTTATTGCGTATTGTAATTTAGAAAATAATTATGGTTTAATCTATTACTATAACAACAAAGGGAGCACCACCCGCTCAGTTTCTAGTGCCGCTTAGTGTCCATAAGCAGAAGAAAACTGGACATGATCGGTTAATGAATGTAGAAGTTATTGCGTATTGTAATTTAGAAAATAATTATGGTTTAATCTATTACTATAACAACAAAGGGAGCACCACCCGCTCAGTTTCTAGTGCCGCTTAGTGTCCATAAGCAGAAGAAAACTGGACATGATCGGTTAATGAATGTAGAAGTTATTGCGTATTGTAATTTAGAAAATAATTATGGTTTAATCTATTACTATAACAACAAAGGGAGCACCACCCGCTCAGTTTCTAGTGCCGCTTAGTGTCCATAAGCAGAAGAAAACTGGACATGATCGGTTAATGAATGTAGAAGTTATTGCGTATTGTAATTTAGAAAATAATTATGGTTTAATCTATTACTATAACAACAAAGGGAGCACCACCCGCTCAGTTTCTAGTGCCGCTTAGTGTCCATAAGCAGAAGAAAACTGGACATGATCGGTTAATGAATGTAGAAGTTATTGCGTATTGTAATTTAGAAAATAATTATGGTTTAATCTATTACTATAACAACAAAGGGAGCACCACCCGCTCAGTTTCTAGTGCCGCTTAGTGTCCATAAGCAGAAGAAAACTGGACATGATCGGTTAATGAATGTAGAAGTTATTGCGTATTGTAATTTAGAAAATAATTATGGTTTAATCTATTACTATAACAACAAAGGGAGCACCACCCGCTCAGTTTCTAGTGCCGCTTAGTGTCCATAAGCAGAAGAAAACTGGACATGATCGGTTAATGAATGTAGAAGTTATTGCGTATTGTAATTTAGAAAATAATTATGGTTTAATCTATTACTATAACAACAAAGGGAGCACCACCCGCTCAGTTTCTAGTGCCGCTTAGTGTCCATAAGCAGAAGAAAACTGGACATGATCGGTTAATGAATGTAGAAGTTATTGCGTATTGTAATTTAGAAAATAATTATGGTTTAATCTATTACTATAACAACAAAGGGAGCACCACCCGCTCAGTTTCTAGTGCCGCTTAGTGTCCATAAGCAGAAGAAAACTGGACATGATCGGTTAATGAATGTAGAAGTTATTGCGTATTGTAATTTAGAAAATAATTATGGTTTAATCTATTACTATAACAACAAAGGGAGCACCACCCGCTCAGTTTCTAGTGCCGCTTAGTGTCCATAAGCAGAAGAAAACTGGACATGATCGGTTAATGAATGTAGAAGTTATTGCGTATTGTAATTTAGAAAATAATTATGGTTTAATCTATTACTATAACAACAAAGGGAGCACCACCCGCTCAGTTTCTAGTGCCGCTTAGTGTCCATAAGCAGAAGAAAACTGGACATGATCGGTTAATGAATGTAGAAGTTATTGCGTATTGTAATTTAGAAAATAATTATGGTTTAATCTATTACTATAACAACAAAGGGAGCACCACCCGCTCAGTTTCTAGTGCCGCTTAGTGTCCATAAGCAGAAGAAAACTGGACATGATCGGTTAATGAATGTAGAAGTTATTGCGTATTGTAATTTAGAAAATAATTATGGTTTAATCTATTACTATAACAACAAAGGGAGCACCACCCGCTCAGTTTCTAGTGCCGCTTAGTGTCCATAAGCAGAAGAAAACTGGACATGATCGGTTAATGAATGTAGAAGTTATTGCGTATTGTAATTTAGAAAATAATTATGGTTTAATCTATTACTATAACAACAAAGGGAGCACCACCCGCTCAGTTTCTAGTGCCGCTTAGTGTCCATAAGCAGAAGAAAACTGGACATGATCGGTTAATGAATGTAGAAGTTATTGCGTATTGTAATTTAGAAAATAATTATGGTTTAATCTATTACTATAACAACAAAGGGAGCACCACCCGCTCAGTTTCTAGTGCCGCTTAGTGTCCATAAGCAGAAGAAAACTGGACATGATCGGTTAATGAATGTAGAAGTTATTGCGTATTGTAATTTAGAAAATAATTATGGTTTAATCTATTACTATAACAACAAAGGGAGCACCACCCGCTCAGTTTCTAGTGCCGCTTAGTGTCCATAAGCAGAAGAAAACTGGACATGATCGGTTAATGAATGTAGAAGTTATTGCGTATTGTAATTTAGAAAATAATTATGGTTTAATCTATTACTATAACAACAAAGGGAGCACCACCCGCTCAGTTTCTAGTGCCGCTTAGTGTCCATAAGCAGAAGAAAACTGGACATGATCGGTTAATGAATGTAGAAGTTATTGCGTATTGTAATTTAGAAAATAATTATGGTTTAATCTATTACTATAACAACAAAGGGAGCACCACCCGCTCAGTTTCTAGTGCCGCTTAGTGTCCATAAGCAGAAGAAAACTGGACATGATCGGTTAATGAATGTAGAAGTTATTGCGTATTGTAATTTAGAAAATAATTATGGTTTAATCTATTACTATAACAACAAAGGGAGCACCACCCGCTCAGTTTCTAGTGCCGCTTAGTGTCCATAAGCAGAAGAAAACTGGACATGATCGGTTAATGAATGTAGAAGTTATTGCGTATTGTAATTTAGAAAATAATTATGGTTTAATCTATTACTATAACAACAAAGGGAGCACCACCCGCTCAGTTTCTAGTGCCGCTTAGTGTCCATAAGCAGAAGAAAACTGGACATGATCGGTTAATGAATGTAGAAGTTATTGCGTATTGTAATTTAGAAAATAATTATGGTTTAATCTATTACTATAACAACAAAGGGAGCACCACCCGCTCAGTTTCTAGTGCCGCTTAGTGTCCATAAGCAGAAGAAAACTGGACATGATCGGTTAATGAATGTAGAAGTTATTGCGTATTGTAATTTAGAAAATAATTATGGTTTAATCTATTACTATAACAACAAAGGGAGCACCACCCGCTCAGTTTCTAGTGCCGCTTAGTGTCCATAAGCAGAAGAAAACTGGACATGATCGGTTAATGAATGTAGAAGTTATTGCGTATTGTAATTTAGAAAATAATTATGGTTTAATCTATTACTATAACAACAAAGGGAGCACCACCCGCTCAGTTTCTAGTGCCGCTTAGTGTCCATAAGCAGAAGAAAACTGGACATGATCGGTTAATGAATGTAGAAGTTATTGCGTATTGTAATTTAGAAAATAATTATGGTTTAATCTATTACTATAACAACAAAGGGAGCACCACCCGCTCAGTTTCTAGTGCCGCTTAGTGTCCATAAGCAGAAGAAAACTGGACATGATCGGTTAATGAATGTAGAAGTTATTGCGTATTGTAATTTAGAAAATAATTATGGTTTAATCTATTACTATAACAACAAAGGGAGCACCACCCGCTCAGTTTCTAGTGCCGCTTAGTGTCCATAAGCAGAAGAAAACTGGACATGATCGGTTAATGAATGTAGAAGTTATTGCGTATTGTAATTTAGAAAATAATTATGGTTTAATCTATTACTATAACAACAAAGGGAGCACCACCCGCTCAGTTTCTAGTGCCGCTTAGTGTCCATAAGCAGAAGAAAACTGGACATGATCGGTTAATGAATGTAGAAGTTATTGCGTATTGTAATTTAGAAAATAATTATGGTTTAATCTATTACTATAACAACAAAGGGAGCACCACCCGCTCAGTTTCTAGTGCCGCTTAGTGTCCATAAGCAGAAGAAAACTGGACATGATCGGTTAATGAATGTAGAAGTTATTGCGTATTGTAATTTAGAAAATAATTATGGTTTAATCTATTACTATAACAACAAAGGGAGCACCACCCGCTCAGTTTCTAGTGCCGCTTAGTGTCCATAAGCAGAAGAAAACTGGACATGATCGGTTAATGAATGTAGAAGTTATTGCGTATTGTAATTTAGAAAATAATTATGGTTTAATCTATTACTATAACAACAAAGGGAGCACCACCCGCTCAGTTTCTAGTGCCGCTTAGTGTCCATAAGCAGAAGAAAACTGGACATGATCGGTTAATGAATGTAGAAGTTATTGCGTATTGTAATTTAGAAAATAATTATGGTTTAATCTATTACTATAACAACAAAGGGAGCACCACCCGCTCAGTTTCTAGTGCCGCTTAGTGTCCATAAGCAGAAGAAAACTGGACATGATCGGTTAATGAATGTAGAAGTTATTGCGTATTGTAATTTAGAAAATAATTATGGTTTAATCTATTACTATAACAACAAAGGGAGCACCACCCGCTCAGTTTCTAGTGCCGCTTAGTGTCCATAAGCAGAAGAAAACTGGACATGATCGGTTAATGAATGTAGAAGTTATTGCGTATTGTAATTTAGAAAATAATTATGGTTTAATCTATTACTATAAC
The DNA here is from genome assembly GCA_963695495.1 of Hololepta plana. Lineage (NCBI taxonomy): Eukaryota > Metazoa > Arthropoda > Insecta > Coleoptera > Histeridae > Hololepta > Hololepta plana. The sequence goes on along the minus strand of CAVOJK010000276.1, from coordinate 13,226 downwards.
AACAAAGGGAGCACCACCCGCTCAGTTTCTAGTGCCGCTTAGTGTCCATAAGCAGAAGAAAACTGGACATGATCGGTTAATGAATGTAGAAGTTATTGCGTATTGTAATTTAGAAAATAATTATGGTTTAATCTATTACTATAACAACAAAGGGAGCACCACCCGCTCAGTTTCTAGTGCCGCTTAGTGTCCATAAGCAGAAGAAAACTGGACATGATCGGTTAATGAATGTAGAAGTTATTGCGTATTGTAATTTAGAAAATAATTATGGTTTAATCTATTACTATAACAACAAAGGGAGCACCACCCGCTCAGTTTCTAGTGCCGCTTAGTGTCCATAAGCAGAAGAAAACTGGACATGATCGGTTAATGAATGTAGAAGTTATTGCGTATTGTAATTTAGAAAATAATTATGGTTTAATCTATTACTATAACAACAAAGGGAGCACCACCCGCTCAGTTTCTAGTGCCGCTTAGTGTCCATAAGCAGAAGAAAACTGGACATGATCGGTTAATGAATGTAGAAGTTATTGCGTATTGTAATTTAGAAAATAATTATGGTTTAATCTATTACTATAACAACAAAGGGAGCACCACCCGCTCAGTTTCTAGTGCCGCTTAGTGTCCATAAGCAGAAGAAAACTGGACATGATCGGTTAATGAATGTAGAAGTTATTGCGTATTGTAATTTAGAAAATAATTATGGTTTAATCTATTACTATAACAACAAAGGGAGCACCACCCGCTCAGTTTCTAGTGCCGCTTAGTGTCCATAAGCAGAAGAAAACTGGACATGATCGGTTAATGAATGTAGAAGTTATTGCGTATTGTAATTTAGAAAATAATTATGGTTTAATCTATTACTATAACAACAAAGGGAGCACCACCCGCTCAGTTTCTAGTGCCGCTTAGTGTCCATAAGCAGAAGAAAACTGGACATGATCGGTTAATGAATGTAGAAGTTATTGCGTATTGTAATTTAGAAAATAATTATGGTTTAATCTATTACTATAACAACAAAGGGAGCACCACCCGCTCAGTTTCTAGTGCCGCTTAGTGTCCATAAGCAGAAGAAAACTGGACATGATCGGTTAATGAATGTAGAAGTTATTGCGTATTGTAATTTAGAAAATAATTATGGTTTAATCTATTACTATAACAACAAAGGGAGCACCACCCGCTCAGTTTCTAGTGCCGCTTAGTGTCCATAAGCAGAAGAAAACTGGACATGATCGGTTAATGAATGTAGAAGTTATTGCGTATTGTAATTTAGAAAATAATTATGGTTTAATCTATTACTATAACAACAAAGGGAGCACCACCCGCTCAGTTTCTAGTGCCGCTTAGTGTCCATAAGCAGAAGAAAACTGGACATGATCGGTTAATGAATGTAGAAGTTATTGCGTATTGTAATTTAGAAAATAATTATGGTTTAATCTATTACTATAACAACAAAGGGAGCACCACCCGCTCAGTTTCTAGTGCCGCTTAGTGTCCATAAGCAGAAGAAAACTGGACATGATCGGTTAATGAATGTAGAAGTTATTGCGTATTGTAATTTAGAAAATAATTATGGTTTAATCTATTACTATAACAACAAAGGGAGCACCACCCGCTCAGTTTCTAGTGCCGCTTAGTGTCCATAAGCAGAAGAAAACTGGACATGATCGGTTAATGAATGTAGAAGTTATTGCGTATTGTAATTTAGAAAATAATTATGGTTTAATCTATTACTATAACAACAAAGGGAGCACCACCCGCTCAGTTTCTAGTGCCGCTTAGTGTCCATAAGCAGAAGAAAACTGGACATGATCGGTTAATGAATGTAGAAGTTATTGCGTATTGTAATTTAGAAAATAATTATGGTTTAATCTATTACTATAACAACAAAGGGAGCACCACCCGCTCAGTTTCTAGTGCCGCTTAGTGTCCATAAGCAGAAGAAAACTGGACATGATCGGTTAATGAATGTAGAAGTTATTGCGTATTGTAATTTAGAAAATAATTATGGTTTAATCTATTACTATAACAACAAAGGGAGCACCACCCGCTCAGTTTCTAGTGCCGCTTAGTGTCCATAAGCAGAAGAAAACTGGACATGATCGGTTAATGAATGTAGAAGTTATTGCGTATTGTAATTTAGAAAATAATTATGGTTTAATCTATTACTATAACAACAAAGGGAGCACCACCCGCTCAGTTTCTAGTGCCGCTTAGTGTCCATAAGCAGAAGAAAACTGGACATGATCGGTTAATGAATGTAGAAGTTATTGCGTATTGTAATTTAGAAAATAATTATGGTTTAATCTATTACTATAACAACAAAGGGAGCACCACCCGCTCAGTTTCTAGTGCCGCTTAGTGTCCATAAGCAGAAGAAAACTGGACATGATCGGTTAATGAATGTAGAAGTTATTGCGTATTGTAATTTAGAAAATAATTATGGTTTAATCTATTACTATAACAACAAAGGGAGCACCACCCGCTCAGTTTCTAGTGCCGCTTAGTGTCCATAAGCAGAAGAAAACTGGACATGATCGGTTAATGAATGTAGAAGTTATTGCGTATTGTAATTTAGAAAATAATTATGGTTTAATCTATTACTATAACAACAAAGGGAGCACCACCCGCTCAGTTTCTAGTGCCGCTTAGTGTCCATAAGCAGAAGAAAACTGGACATGATCGGTTAATGAATGTAGAAGTTATTGCGTATTGTAATTTAGAAAATAATTATGGTTTAATCTATTACTATAACAACAAAGGGAGCACCACCCGCTCAGTTTCTAGTGCCGCTTAGTGTCCATAAGCAGAAGAAAACTGGACATGATCGGTTAATGAATGTAGAAGTTATTGCGTATTGTAATTTAGAAAATAATTATGGTTTAATCTATTACTATAACAACAAAGGGAGCACCACCCGCTCAGTTTCTAGTGCCGCTTAGTGTCCATAAGCAGAAGAAAACTGGACATGATCGGTTAATGAATGTAGAAGTTATTGCGTATTGTAATTTAGAAAATAATTATGGTTTAATCTATTACTATAACAACAAAGGGAGCACCACCCGCTCAGTTTCTAGTGCCGCTTAGTGTCCATAAGCAGAAGAAAACTGGACATGATCGGTTAATGAATGTAGAAGTTATTGCGTATTGTAATTTAGAAAATAATTATGGTTTAATCTATTACTATAACAACAAAGGGAGCACCACCCGCTCAGTTTCTAGTGCCGCTTAGTGTCCATAAGCAGAAGAAAACTGGACATGATCGGTTAATGAATGTAGAAGTTATTGCGTATTGTAATTTAGAAAATAATTATGGTTTAATCTATTACTATAACAACAAAGGGAGCACCACCCGCTCAGTTTCTAGTGCCGCTTAGTGTCCATAAGCAGAAGAAAACTGGACATGATCGGTTAATGAATGAAGAAGTTATTGCGTATTGTAATTTAGAAAATAATTATGGTTTAATCTATTACTATAACAACAAAGGGAGCACCACCCGCTCAGTTTCTAGTGCCGCTTAGTGTCCATAAGCAGAAGAAAACTGGACATGATCGGTTAATGAATGTAGAAGTTATTGCGTATTGTAATTTAGAAAATAATTATGGTTTAATCTATTACTATAACAACAAAGGGAGCACCACCCGCTCAGTTTCTAGTGCCGCTTAGTGTCCATAAGCAGAAGAAAACTGGACATGATCGGTTAATGAATGTAGAAGTTATTGCGTATTGTAATTTAGAAAATAATTATGGTTTAATCTATTACTATAACAACAAAGGGAGCACCACCCGCTCAGTTTCTAGTGCCGCTTAGTGTCCATAAGCAGAAGAAAACTGGACATGATCCGTTAATGAATGAAGAAGTTATTGCGTATTGTAATTTAGAAAATAATTATGGTTTAATCTATTACTATAACAACAAAGGGAGCACCACCCGCTCAGTTTCTAGTGCCGCTTAGTGTCCATAAGCAGAAGAAAACTGGACATGATCGGTTAATGAATGTAGAAGTTATTGCGTATTGTAATTTAGAAAATAATTATGGTTTAATCTATTACTATAACAACAAAGGGAGCACCACCCGCTCAGTTTCTAGTGCCGCTTAGTGTCCATAAGCAGAAGAAAACTGGACATGATCCGTTAATGAATGAAGAAGTTATTGCGTATTGTAATTTAGAAAATAATTATGGTTTAATCTATTACTATAACAACAAAGGGAGCACCACCCGCTCAGTTTCTAGTGCCGCTTAGTGTCCATAAGCAGAAGAAAACTGGACATGATCCGTTAATGAATGAAGAAGTTATTGCGTATTGTAATTTAGAAAATAATTATGGTTTAATCTATTACTATAACAACAAAGGGAGCACCACCCGCTCAGTTTCTAGTGCCGCTTAGTGTCCATAAGCAGAAGAAAACTGGACATGATCCGTTAATGAATGAAGAAGTTATTGCGTATTGTAATTTAGAAAATAATTATGGTTTAATCTATCACTATAACAACAAAGGGAGCACCACCCGCTCAGTTTCTAGTGCCGCTTAGTGTCCATAAGCAGAAGAAAACTGGACATGATCGGTTAATGAATGTAGAAGTTATTGCGTATTGTAATTTAGAAAATAATTATGGTTTAATCTATTACTATAACAACAAAGGGAGCACCACCCGCTCAGTTTCTAGTGCCGCTTAGTGTCCATAAGCAGAAGAAAACTGGACATGATCGGTTAATGAATGTAGAAGTTATTGCGTATTGTAATTTAGAAAATAATTATGGTTTAATCTATTACTATAACAACAAAGGGAGCACCACCCGCTCAGTTTCTAGTGCCGCTTAGTGTCCATAAGCAGAAGAAAACTGGACATGATCGGTTAATGAATGTAGAAGTTATTGCGTATTGTAATTTAGAAAATAATTATGGTTTAATCTATTACTATAACAACAAAGGGAGCACCACCCGCTCAGTTTCTAGTGCCGCTTAGTGTCCATAAGCAGAAGAAAACTGGACATGATCGGTTAATGAATGTAGAAGTTATTGCGTATTGTAATTTAGAAAATAATTATGGTTTAATCTATTACTATAACAACAAAGGGAGCACCACCCGCTCAGTTTCTAGTGCCGCTTAGTGTCCATAAGCAGAAGAAAACTGGACATGATCGTTAATGAATGTAGAAGTTATTGCGTATTGTAATTTAGAAAATAATTATGGTTTAATCTATTACTATAACAACAAAGGGAGCACCACCCGCTCAGTTTCTAGTGCCGCTTAGTGTCCATAAGCAGAAGAAAACTGGACATGATCGGTTAATGAATGTAGAAGTTATTGCGTATTGTAATTTAGAAAATAATTATGGTTTAATCTATTACTATAACAACAAAGGGAGCACCACCCGCTCAGTTTCTAGTGCCGCTTAGTGTCCATAAGCAGAAGAAAACTGGACATGATCGGTTAATGAATGTAGAAGTTATTGCGTATTGTAATTTAGAAAATAATTATGGTTTAATCTATTACTATAACAACAAAGGGAGCACCACCCGCTCAGTTTCTAGTGCCGCTTAGTGTCCATAAGCAGAAGAAAACTGGACATGATCGGTTAATGAATGAAGAAGTTATTGCGTATTGTAATTTAGAAAATAATTATGGTTTAATCTATTACTATAACAACAAAGGGAGCACCACCCGCTCAGTTTCTAGTGCCGCTTAGTGTCCATAAGCAGAAGAAAACTGGACATGATCGGTTAATGAATGTAGAAGTTATTGCGTATTGTAATTTAGAAAATAATTATGGTTTAATCTATTACTATAACAACAAAGGGAGCACCACCCGCTCAGTTTCTAGTGCCGCTTAGTGTCCATAAGCAGAAGAAAACTGGACATGATCGGTTAATGAATGTAGAAGTTATTGCGTATTGTAATTTAGAAAATAATTATGGTTTAATCTATTACTATAACAACAAAGGGAGCACCACCCGCTCAGTTTCTAGTGCCGCTTAGTGTCCATAAGGAGAAGAAAACTGGACATGATCGGTTAATGAATGAAGAAGTTATTGCGTATTGTAATTTAGAAAATAATTATGGTTTAATCTATTACTATAACAACAAAGGGAGCACCACCCGCTCAGTTTCTAGTGCCGCTTAGTGTCCATAAGGAGAAGAAAACTGGACATGATCGGTTAATGAATGAAGAAGTTATTGCTTATTGTAATTTAGAAAATAATTATGGTTTAATCTATTACTATAACAACAAAGGGAGCACCACCCGCTCAGTTTCTAGTGCCGCTTAGTGTCCATAAGCAGAAGAAAACTGGACATGATCGGTTAATGAATGTAGAAGTTATTGCGTATTGTAATTTAGAAAATAATTATGGTTTAATCTATTACTATAACAACAAAGGGAGCACCACCCGCTCAGTTTCTAGTGCCGCTTAGTGTCCATAAGGAGAAGAAAACTGGACATGATCGGTTAATGAATGTAGAAGTTATTGCGTATTGTAATTTAGAAAATAATTATGGTTTAATCTATTACTATAACAACAAAGGGAGCACCACCCGCTCAGTTTCTAGTGCCGCTTAGTGTCCATAAGGAGAAGAAAACTGGACATGATCGGTTAATGAATGAAGAAGTTATTGCGTATTGTAATTTAGAAAATAATTATGGTTTAATCTATTACTATAACAACAAAGGGAGCACCACCCGCTCAGTTTCTAGTGCCGCTTAGTGTCCATAAGGAGAAGAAAACTGGACATGATCGGTTAATGAATGTAGAAGTTATTGCGTATTGTAATTTAGAAAATAATTATGGTTTAATCTATTACTATAACAACAAAGGGAGCACCACCCGCTCAGTTTCTAGTGCCGCTTAGTGTCCATAAGGAGAAGAAAACTGGACATGATCGGTTAATGAATGAAGAAGTTATTGCGTATTGTAATTTAGAAAATAATTATGGTTTAATCTATTACTATAACAACAAAGGGAGCACCACCCGCTCAGTTTCTAGTGCCGCTTAGTGTCCATAAGGAGAAGAAAACTGGACATGATCGGTTAATGAATGAAGAAGTTATTGCTTATTGTAATTTAGAAAATAATTATGGTTTAATCTATTACTATAACAACAAAGGGAGCACCACCCGCTCAGTTTCTAGTGCCGCTTAGTGTCCATAAGCAGAAGAAAACTGGACATGATCGGTTAATGAATGTAGAAGTTATTGCGTATTGTAATTTAGAAAATAATTATGGTTTAATCTATTACTATAACAACAAAGGGAGCACCACCCGCTCAGTTTCTAGTGCCGCTTAGTGTCCATAAGGAGAAGAAAACTGGACATGATCGGTTAATTGAATGAAGAAGTTATTGCGTATTGTAATTTAGAAAATAATTATGGTTTAATCTATTACTATAACAACAAAGGGAGCACCACCCGCTCAGTTTCTAGTGCCGCTTAGTGTCCATAAGGAGAAGAAAACTGGACATGATCGGTTAATGAATGAAGAAGTTATTGCTTATTGTAATTTAGAAAATAATTATGGTTTAATCTATTACTATAACAACAAAGGGAGCACCACCCGCTCAGTTTCTAGTGCCGCTTAGTGTCCATAAGGAGAAGAAAACTGGACATGATCGGTTAATGAATGTAGAAGTTATTGCGTATTGTAATTTAGAAAATAATTATGGTTTAATCTATTACTATAACAACAAAGGGAGCACCACCCGCTCAGTTTCTAGTGCCGCTTAGTGTCCATAAGGAGAAGAAAACTGGACATGATCGGTTAATGAATGAAGAAGTTATTGCGTATTGTAATTTAGAAAATAATTATGGTTTAATCTATTACTATAACAACAAAGGGAGCACCACCCGCTCAGTTTCTAGTGCCGCTTAGTGTCCATAAGGAGAAGAAAACTGGACATGATCGGTTAATGAATGAAGAAGTTATTGCTTATTGTAATTTAGAAAATAATTATGGTTTAATCTATTACTATAACAACAAAGGGAGCACCACCCGCTCAGTTTCTAGTGCCGCTTAGTGTCCATAAGGAGAAGAAAACTGGACATGATCGGTTAATGAATGTAGAAGTTATTGCGTATTGTAATTTAGAAAATAATTATGGTTTAATCTATTACTATAACAACAAAGGGAGCACCACCCGCTCAGTTTCTAGTGCCGCTTAGTGTCCATAAGGAGAAGAAAACTGGACATGATCGGTTAATGAATGAAGAAGTTATTGCGTATTGTAATTTAGAAAATAATTATGGTTTAATCTATTACTATAACAACAAAGGGAGCACCACCCGCTCAGTTTCTAGTGCCGCTTAGTGTCCATAAGGAGAAGAAAACTGGACATGATCGGTTAATGAATGAAGAAGTTATTGCTTATTGTAATTTAGAAAATAATTATGGTTTAATCTATTACTATAACAACAAAGGGAGCACCACCCGCTCAGTTTCTAGTGCCGCTTAGTGTCCATAAGCAGAAGAAAACTGGACATGATCGGTTAATGAATGTAGAAGTTATTGCGTATTGTAATTTAGAAAATAATTATGGTTTAATCTATTACTATAACAACAAAGGGAGCACCACCCGCTCAGTTTCTAGTGCCGCTTAGTGTCCATAAGGAGAAGAAAACTGGACATGATCGGTTAATGAATGTAGAAGTTATTGCGTATTGTAATTTAGAAAATAATTATGGTTTAATCTATTACTATAACAACAAAGGGAGCACCACCCGCTCAGTTTCTAGTGCCGCTTAGTGTCCATAAGGAGAAGAAAACTGGACATGATCGGTTAATGAATGTAGAAGTTATTGCGTATTGTAATTTAGAAAATAATTATGGTTTAATCTATTACTATAACAACAAAGGGAGCACCACCCGCTCAGTTTCTAGTGCCGCTTAGTGTCCATAAGCAGAAGAAAACTGGACATGATCGGTTAATGAATGTAGAAGTTATTGCGTATTGTAATTTAGAAAATAATTATGGTTTAATCTATTACTATAACAACAAAGGGAGCACCACCCGCTCAGTTTCTAGTGCCGCTTAGTGTCCATAAGGAGAAGAAAACTGGACATGATCGGTTAATGAATGTAGAAGTTATTGCTTATTGTAATTTAGAAAATAATTATGGTTTAATCTATTACTATAACAACAAAGGGAGCACCACCCGCTCAGTTTCTAGTGCCGCTTAGTGTCCATAAGGAGAAGAAAACTGGACATGATCGGTTAATGAATGTAGAAGTTATTGCGTATTGTAATTTAGAAAATAATTATGGTTTAATCTATTACTATAACAACAAAGGGAGCACCACCCGCTCAGTTTCTAGTGCCGCTTAGTGTCCATAAGGAGAAGAAAACTGGACATGATCGGTTAATGAATGTAGAAGTTATTGCTTATTGTAATTTAGAAAATAATTATGGTTTAATCTATTACTATAACAACAAAGGGAGCACCACCCGCTCAGTTTCTAGTGCCGCTTAGTGTCCATAAGGAGAAGAAAACTGGACATGATCGGTTAATGAATGTAGAAGTTATTGCTTATTGTAATTTAGAAAATAATTATGGTTTAATCTATTACTATAACAACAAAGGGAGCACCACCCGCTCAGTTTCTAGTGCCGCTTAGTGTCCATAAGGAGAAGAAAACTGGACATGATCGGTTAATGAATGTAGAAGTTATTGCTTATTGTAATTTAGAAAATAATTATGGTTTAATCTATTACTATAACAACAAAGGGAGCACCACCCGCTCAGTTTCTAGTGCCGCTTAGTGTCCATAAGGAGAAGAAAACTGGACATGATCGGTTAATGAATGTAGAAGTTATTGCTTATTGTAATTTAGAAAATAATTATGGTTTAATCTATTACTATAACAACAAAGGGAGCACCACCCGCTCAGTTTCTAGTGCCGCTTAGTGTCCATAAGGAGAAGAAAACTGGACATGATCGGTTAATGAATGTAGAAGTTATTGCTTATTGTAATTTAGAAAATAATTATGGTTTAATCTATTACTATAACAACAAAGGGAGCACCACCCGCTCAGTTTCTAGTGCCGCTTAGTGTCCATAAGGAGAAGAAAACTGGACATGATCGGTTAATGAATGTAGAAGTTATTGCTTATTGTAATTTAGAAAATAATTATGGTTTAATCTATTACTATAACAACAAAGGGAGCACCACCCGCTCAGTTTCTAGTGCCGCTTAGTGTCCATAAGGAGAAGAAAACTGGACATGATCGGTTAATGAATGTAGAAGTTATTGCTTATTGTAATTTAGAAAATAATTATGGTTTAATCTATTACTATAACAACAAAGGGAGCACCACCCGCTCAGTTTCTAGTGCCGCTTAGTGTCCATAAGGAGAAGAAAACTGGACATGATCGGTTAATGAATGTAGAAGTTATTGCTTATTGTAATTTAGAAAATAATTATGGTTTAATCTATTACTATAACAACAAAGGGAGCACCACCCGCTCAGTTTCTAGTGCCGCTTAGTGTCCATAAGGAGAAGAAAACTGGACATGATCGGTTAATGAATGTAGAAGTTATTGCTTATTGTAATTTAGAAAATAATTATGGTTTAATCTATTACTATAACAACAAAGGGAGCACCACCCGCTCAGTTTCTAGTGCCGCTTAGTGTCCATAAGGAGAAGAAAACTGGACATGATCGGTTAATGAATGTAGAAGTTATTGCTTATTGTAATTTAGAAAATAATTATGGTTTAATCTATTACTATAACAACAAAGGGAGCACCACCCGCTCAGTTTCTAGTGCCGCTTAGTGTCCATAAGGAGAAGAAAACTGGACATGATCGGTTAATGAATGTAGAAGTTATTGCTTATTGTAATTTAGAAAATAATTATGGTTTAATCTATTACTATAACAACAAAGGGAGCACCACCCGCTCAGTTTCTAGTGCCGCTTAGTGTCCATAAGGAGAAGAAAACTGGACATGATCGGTTAATGAATGTAGAAGTTATTGCTTATTGTAATTTAGAAAATAATTATGGTTTAATCTATTACTATAACAACAAAGGGAGCACCACCCGCTCAGTTTCTAGTGCCGCTTAGTGTCCATAAGGAGAAGAAAACTGGACATGATCGGTTAATGAATGTAGAAGTTATTGCTTATTGTAATTTAGAAAATAATTATGGTTTAATCTATTACTATAACAACAAAGGGAGCACCACCCGCTCAGTTTCTAGTGCCGCTTAGTGTCCATAAGGAGAAGAAAACTGGACATGATCGGTTAATGAATGTAGAAGTTATTGCTTATTGTAATTTAGAAAATAATTATGGTTTAATCTATTACTATAACAACAAAGGGAGCACCACCCGCTCAGTTTCTAGTGCCGCTTAGTGTCCATAAGGAGAAGAAAACTGGACATGATCGGTTAATGAATGTAGAAGTTATTGCTTATTGTAATTTAGAAAATAATTATGGTTTAATCTATTACTATAACAACAAAGGGAGCACCACCCGCTCAGTTTCTAGTGCCGCTTAGTGTCCATAAGGAGAAGAAAACTGGACATGATCGGTTAATGAATGTAGAAGTTATTGCGTATTGTAATTTAGAAAATAATTATGGTTTAATCTATTACTATAACAACAAAGGGAGCACCACCCGCTCAGTTTCTAGTGCCGCTTAGTGTCCATAAGGAGAAGAAAACTGGACATGATCGGTTAATGAATGTAGAAGTTATTGCGTATTGTAATTTAGAAAATAATTATGGTTTAATCTATTACTATAACAACAAAGGGAGCACCACCCGCTCAGTTTCTAGTGCCGCTTAGTGTCCATAAGCAGAAGAAAACTGGACATGATCGGTTAATGAATGTAGAAGTTATTGCGTATTGTAATTTAGAAAATAATTATGGTTTAATCTATTACTATAACAACAAAGGGAGCACCACCCGCTCAGTTTCTAGTGCCGCTTAGTGTCCATAAGCAGAAGAAAACTGGACATGATCGGTTAATGAATGTAGAAGTTATTGCGTATTGTAATTTAGAAAATAATTATGGTTTAATCTATTACTATAACAACAAAGGGAGCACCACCCGCTCAGTTTCTAGTGCCGCTTAGTGTCCATAAGCAGAAGAAAACTGGACATGATCGGTTAATGAATGTAGAAGTTATTGCGTATTGTAATTTAGAAAATAATTATGGTTTAATCTATTACTATAACAACAAAGGGAGCACCACCCGCTCAGTTTCTAGTGCCGCTTAGTGTCCATAAGCAGAAGAAAACTGGACATGATCGGTTAATGAATGTAGAAGTTATTGCGTATTGTAATTTAGAAAATAATTATGGTTTAATCTATTACTATAACAACAAAGGGAGCACCACCCGCTCAGTTTCTAGTGCCGCTTAGTGTCCATAAGCAGAAGAAAACTGGACATGATCGGTTAATGAATGTAGAAGTTATTGCGTATTGTAATTTAGAAAATAATTATGGTTTAATCTATTACTATAACAACAAAGGGAGCACCACCCGCTCAGTTTCTAGTGCCGCTTAGTGTCCATAAGCAGAAGAAAACTGGACATGATCGGTTAATGAATGTAGAAGTTATTGCGTATTGTAATTTAGAAAATAATTATGGTTTAATCTATTACTATAACAACAAAGGGAGCACCACCCGCTCAGTTTCTAGTGCCGCTTAGTGTCCATAAGCAGAAGAAAACTGGACATGATCGGTTAATGAATGTAGAAGTTATTGCGTATTGTAATTTAGAAAATAATTATGGTTTAATCTATTACTATAACAACAAAGGGAGCACCACCCGCTCAGTTTCTAGTGCCGCTTAGTGTCCATAAGCAGAAGAAAACTGGACATGATCGGTTAATGAATGAAGAAGTTATTGCGTATTGTAATTTAGAAAATAATTATGGTTTAATCTATTACTATAACAACAAAGGGAGCACCACCCGCTCAGTTTCTAGTGCCGCTTAGTGTCCATAAGCAGAAGAAAACTGGACATGATCGGTTAATGAATGTAGAAGTTATTGCGTATTGTAATTTAGAAAATAATTATGGTTTAATCTATTACTATAACAACAAAGGGAGCACCACCCGCTCAGTTTCTAGTGCCGCTTAGTGTCCATAAGGAGAAGAAACTGACATGATCGGTTAATGAATGAAGAAGTTATTGCGTATTGTAATTTAGAAAATAATTATGGTTTAATCTATTACTATAACAACAAAGGGAGCACCACCCGCTCAGTTTCTAGT
>CAVOJK010000275.1:0-18103 GCA_963695495.1 Hololepta plana | reverse complement strand
CACACATCTCAGATTTTTCTCAGTGTATGTAGTAGATTTTTCTGATTTTTTGCTCAGATTTATTTATGATCGTCTTAATTTCATGCTCAGATTTATGATCGTGAAAAGAGCGAGCAGTCTATCATTCAGATCGTTTCTCACGAAACACAATTTTTTCGTCCTTCTGAGTCCGCGCAGTTTTCGAAGCTCGATTTGAACGATTCACCTACAGTGAGGTAACTGGAAAACTTATTTGTCAGCCTCATCCTCTGACTTGTCCAGCTCTTGATGGCCTCTTCTTCTTGTCCTCTTCCTCTTGGAGAGAAAATGGAGAGCTGACTGTTGTTGAATAAGGTCGAAACCGAAAAAAACCGCAATCGAATGGAAAACTTCAAACGGTAGCCCCGTGAGAGAGCTACCTGGTGATGCACTTTTTCTTTTTGTCGTGGGCCCAGATTACCGTAGAGAGCCCTCCGAAATTTGAATTCCTGACCTGCTAAGGCGGAAAAGTGAAAAGGATCTGACAACCTGGAATTCTAGTCTTCATCGCGGTTTTCCGAGGTGCCGACTACATCGATAACAGCTTTCGACGGATAATTCTCTTTGACAGCATGAGATGGACAATGTCATGGACACTCAGAAAAACTTTGAAACGTAGCGATTCCTGTCTCGTGAAGGCTTTCAGAGGTGATGTTCGTTGAGATGTATACAATTCCGGCCATATTGTGGTTGATTTCGGATACGCTGTGGCACACACCCGACGCATGGTAGTGTAGAAGTGGAATTTGTTTAAATGTCCCAGCAACGGAGGTTAGTTCTCGTTTTATCATGAAAAGGGTATCCAAAATGGGAATCAGTGATCAATTATCACAAAAGTAAGTAAGCGACGATTATACTCATCACGATGGTTTGCCTGTTAGCTGAACTAGATGGAGGAGCTTCCGAAGTCGTAGTGTTGATCGGCTTATTGGTCGTTGTTGTCGTAGTGGGGGTAGTTGTGGTCGGTGAACTAGTCGTGGTAGAAGTACTGGTCGAAGTAGGTACAGTAGTCGTAGATGATGGACTAGTCGTGGTAGACGTGCTAGTCGAAGTAGATGAAGTAGTGGTAGTTGGTACACTAGTCGTAGAAGACGTGCTGGTGGTAGTAGGTGAAGTAGTGGTAGTTGGAACACTAGTCGTGGTAGACGTGCTAGTCGAAGTAGATGAAGTAGTGGTAGTTGGTACACTAGTCGTAGAAGACGTGCTGGTGGTAGTAGGTGAAGTAGTGGTAGTTGGAACACTAGTCGTGGTAGACGTGCTAGTCGAAGTAGATGAAGTAGTGGTAGTTGGTACACTAGTCGTAGAAGACGTGCTGGTGGTAGTAGGTGAAGTAGTGGTAGTTGGAACACTAGTCGTGGTAGACGTGCTAGTCGAAGTAGATGAAGTAGTGGTAGTTGGTACACTAGTCGTAGAAGACGTGCTGGTGGTAGTAGGTGAAGTAGTGGTAGTTGGAACACTAGTCGTGGTAGACGTGCTAGTCGAAGTAGATGAAGTAGTGGTAGTTGGAACACTAGTCGTAGAAGACGTGCTGGTGGTAGTAGGTGAAGTAGTGGTAGTTGGTACACTAGTCGTAGAAGACGTGCTGGTGGTAGTAGGTGAAGTAGTGGTAGTTGGAACACTAGTCGTGGTAGACGTGCTAGTCGAAGTAGATGAAGTAGTGGTAGTTGGAACACTAGTCGTAGAAGACGTGCTGGTGGTAGTAGGTGAAGTAGTGGTAGTTGGTACACTAGTCGTAGAAGACGTGCTGGTGGTAGTAGGTGAAGTAGTGGTAGTTGGAACACTAGTCGTGGTAGACGTGCTAGTCGAAGTAGATGAAGTAGTGGTAGTTGGAACACTAGTCGTAGAAGACGTGCTGGTGGTAGTAGGTGAAGTAGTGGTAGTTGGTACACTAGTCGTGGTAGATGTGCTAGTCGAAGTAGATGAAGTAGTGGTAGTTGGAACACTAGTCGTAGAAGACGTGCTGGTGGTAGTAGGTGAAGTAGTGGTAGTTGGTACACTAGTCGTAGAAGACGTGCTGGTGGTAGTAGGTGAAGTAGTGGTAGTTGGAACACTAGTCGTGGTAGACGTGCTAGTCGAAGTAGATGAAGTAGTGGTAGTTGGTACACTAGTCGTAGAAGACGTGCTGGTGGTAGTTGTTGATGTGGTGGTCGGAGTGTCTTCTTTCTGTTCGGCTGATGAAATAATTTCTTGCGAGAGCCTCTTCTCTCTCTCACTCTCTCTCTCTCTCTTCCACCCTACCAGATGCAGAAAACACGCTGGTCTTGCGATGCTCACCTGTTCTCACACCACGATTAGAAAACGATGACTGTAACGCGACTTCTCCATGAGATGCAGCAGGTATAATCCGAGCCAGATGGAGAGGCACCGAGAACACGAGAAGGAGAACTACTGCACTCCGCATGACTTTGATTATGACGCACCACCGACAGTTCAGCAGCGTCTCTTTTATTCTCTCTAGTGGGACTCTTATCTCCAGTCTTCTGAGCTGATCACGCCAAGATGCTAGCGTAACGGTTGCATTAGTTTTTTATGATAAAGCTTGCCACTTTTATTTAATTGTGCTTTCAGCAAGAAATATCATGGTGCTCACAATCAGTTGAAAGAATGAGGCTCCAACCTTGACTAATCTCATGACTTTTGTCTTTCGAGAAGATTGTGTTTCACAACATGCTTTGAGAAGTGAAGTGAGAAGAAAGTTCTCTCTGACAGTGTTCTTTTGACCCGCGAATCTGTCGAGACTGAAAGAGTGTTTTCTCAATCATTTGTACCTGGAAGTACAACCAATATTTTCACTGGCAGAAAGTAGGTCCCGGAAAGAACTGAGACTGAAAGAGGAAGGATAGAGAGTAGACGAGAGAAGGAGAGAGAGAGAGAGAGAGAGAGAGAGAGAGAGAGAGAGAGAGGGAGAGAGAGAGGAGGTGGGAGAGAGAGAAAGTGGTCTCGTTTAATCTCGCTTCACTGCTCCCACGGCAGACGCAGGGGTTGCTCCAAGTAGATACCCTTTTCGATCTGTGAAGAGACCATTCATGTTCAGTAATCTCTCCATCAATATCTACCGATCTGGTTCCACGCGAATAACTCACGACATTTTGTCTTGCATTCAAAGCGTGACTTCATGTAGGAAATTTTTCGATCAGTTTTTTGTAATAAAGTTATTTTCAGAACAACTCCAGATTGTGAGCGCCTCCGAGTATTCCGATTTCCACAAAGTGAAATGCTGCGTAGTTCTACAAGTCATGATGATCTCTCCACGTCGTGGCCAGCGACTGTAGACATTCTCGACAAGTTCGGATCGGATCCGAAATCTGCTGCGGTACGTCCCCACTCTCACTCTACCTCTCTTTTTTCTTGTTTTCCAAATTTTCCTTCTCTCATCCAATTCAGAGTCTTGGGCCTCCATTTTCGTCTTTCTCTCATTCTTTTCTTCTTGGTTTGTTACTTATCTCCATTCTCTAGTTCACTTCTACACTAGGAGTTGGCATTCAACTTCTGAGTGTATCAAAAAATAGAAAGAAGTTGATCAGCTTGGGGCCGTATGTATTATATAGTGTTTCAAAATATCTAATCGCTTACAAACCATCCACCTCTCACTGAGTTGCGATGAACATTTATATTGAATCTGAAACGAGGTGAACCGGTCTAAGCGTCCGGTTCACTTTTCCGCTCGTGCTAACGTGTTATCCAAGCCATCTGGCACTCCACACGTTATTTCATGTGATTTCCTGACATGATATTTGGGTCGTGCGAGAAAAACACACACCAGTCTGTCTTCTCGAGAATACCGACCGAGTGAACGGACGCTGCGTAACGGACGCACTACGTTCCAAATCCTAAAACAGTAATCCGTCCCTAGTCCACTGAATACATGATACCAGGCTGATCCGTGTCTCGCTCTTTCTTCTTTACAATGGGAAGATTGACCGTTGCACTGAATGCATGGTTACCTGATGTGAATACATAACGTTATCGGCTGACTACATGTATCATTCTGGTTGCAGCACTATCGTTCTCAGCAATTGCACTATCAAAACGGACTGGCTTATGTGAAAGTTAGTCCTCCGTTTCTTTCTAACATGAGATCTCTCACACGATGGAATCGTGAAACTCATTATCTAGTCTGCAGCTGATTGCATAACTTTCCAACAATTTTCAATCGAGATTAGTGAGGATTTTGAAGTAGAAAAAATCTGATATTACTCGAGGCGAAATCATCTTTCCGCGCCAAAACTATACAGCGTAATTTCAAAACAGGTAACATCGCTTCTCTCCTCATCACGACCACGTCTCCTCAGTCTCCATATTTTTAGATATTTACCTTACCCTAATTTTTGAACAATTTCATCAAGTAGGCCGTTTCATGTAACACACTTTGGTAGAAAAGCATCGCTACAATAAATTTGAAGTTGCGCTGTATAGCTTTGGCGCGGAAAGATGATTCAACCCTCGGTAATAAGCCTGCAGAAGGGTACGTATGAATCTGCCAGTTTTTCAAAGACGTACGCTCTTGTCAGGACAATCCACCGATGGTCGCTCACTTTCCCAGACAGCCTTCTATGGCTACACAGCCTGGATGCAGGTGCATCCAATTTTCGAAGATGGATCAGTTGATTGAAATTAGAACGCGTCGCTAAATAACGGCTCTTAGACCTTACGATAGTCTTCTCCTTTTTCAAGTATTTTGATAAGATTGAATTCATTCCAAACGTGTGAGACCTTCAAGAGGCTCCAGGATGATTAAAAAACTATTGAATTCTCCTTCTTCATTTCTCTTCTTTTCTAATTGTCAGGCTAGGCGAGCTCGGTCATGCGGTGGAGGAGGATCTCCAAGGCGTCAGTAGAGAACTCAACTTCCTCGTCTATGCACAAGATCAAGGCAATGAAGGACTGGGATTGGACAGGTACCAATTATAATATAAAAATTGCATATATAATGAAAACTCCAATAGTGAAAATCACATCAAATACATCAAACCGATAAATTCATTCGTGTGATGAGAAACAGTCGGCTGAAACGTGTATCTATTTCAATAAAGCTTCATGTACTGTTTTGTTCACTGTAGAACACAGAGAGTGAGACATAAACTGTCCTGGTATCCTGTCTCGAGAAGTTCAAGTTTATAGACCGAACCACATTGATGAATCGACAGGATGGCACAGCGCATTCGCCTCTTGCGTCTATCATATCATCTCGATGGTAGCGATACGCTTTCACTCTATGAGCCACCCCAGGAGAACACTGGCTGCATTCAGGTGATACTGTAGCAAACTTCACTTGTCTTCTCTCTGGGAATTCATTGGGTTTCCAGAAAACAAACATGATCAACCAAGAGCCATATTTTCGTCCTGATGAACTTGAGAAATTACAACAGCTGATTTTGCATTGAGAAAGATAAACAGTTGCACATGAAATGGCTTGGTCTTGTCTAAGTGGGATCTTGCGGACATATGGCTCTCGGCCGCTGATAAGAACCCAATCTACAGTTCGAAAAAAGCAGTACCGGATTTGACAGGGCCGCATCTTCCGCCGCCAACGCGTTCCGCGTCCGCAGCGCGTCGGCGCCCCGTATCTCCATTGGTCTGAGCTGCGGCTGGGCTCTGATGTCAACCTATTTGGCACTGTTGTGAGAAATAAGTTCTGCTATAGCTCTAATCAATTCAAATTTGCGGAACAGTCTGTTTGTTAGTTCACTGACTTGGGTGGCAACGGATGGGAAGCGAAAACACTCGAAATCTAATTTCAGTCTCTGAAAACCCCATCGAAAACCACCAAATCAGTACCGCCTCGCGCGCTGCGACGCGTATACGCGACGCTTCCTCGAACGCGCCGGAATCGATGCGGGAGATGACCAGCCGATCCCCGAGGATCCGTGGCTATGCTCGAGAAGGAGGCCAGAAGCTGTAGCTGCTCATCGAGCAGAACAAGTACGGGCGAACCGAGAATGTTCTAGTTTCTTCTCCAGTTTGGAGTAAGTGAAAAAAAGTTTTCGAGTTTTCGGGAGTTTCCCGGAGTAGAGTAAACGAGTTTCCAGCAGCGCTCCTTCATCCCTCAACCTCCGACACTTCAATTTCGTCTTGCTTGGCTCGATTGCGCAACCGATTTTCACCGAGGAAGATTGCAGAGGACGTTCAAGTGAGTAAATATCTTGGCTGGACCTCACGATTGGAAACTTACGAGATGTGCCGTGGTCACAGTGTTGCTAATTGATAATCTGACGCTTTCATTCTTCTGTGTTTGTACTTCAGCAGGAAGTGGGTCCGAATCTCACTGATCGTCATTTTCACCAGTTCTCACAGAACTAGCTCTCACTGAAAGACAGAATCACTGCAGAATGACTGTCTTCTGTGCGGATCACACAGTGATGCTGCATGAGGAGACAGCAGGATCCGAAGGCTCGCTCTTCCTACGTCGGATTCGATTGCCCAAAGTGGTTACGCATGGTACGGTAGATGTATGTACATATTTATTCACGTTGTCAAAAAACCCTACTGGGATCGGAACAGCGGTTTGAACAGTTTTCCTGTGCGAATA
Organism: Hololepta plana; assembly: GCA_963695495.1. NCBI lineage: Eukaryota > Metazoa > Arthropoda > Insecta > Coleoptera > Histeridae > Hololepta > Hololepta plana. The sequence continues at coordinate 11,556 of CAVOJK010000275.1, read as the reverse complement.
AAACTAACGATTAGAGAACATTGTTCCAGACGGCGTCCTCCGACACTATCGCTCGTGGGACTTTCGGCCAGGAATGTGGATCGACGTCTTCGCGAGGCCGATGTTCATCTACGGCTGTGCCGGCGAAGAGACCAGCAGGTGAGCTTGAGTCTCTTGATACCTGCTTGAATCAAGGGGTTTGATATCAAGAATCAAGGGATCTCCATAGACACAAAAACTCTATCAAACATGGATCAGCTCCGTATGTATCACAGGTGGGAATATTCAGTTGTCCGTGGACGGTCATTATACGTGAAGGAATTTGGTGCATTCCGGTCTACGGGTAATGACCGTTCACGGATAACTGAATATCGCCTCACAGGTTTGTAGCCTGATAATAGTGGATGACCGATGTCATTTGTCATTCATCGGGTGAGACCGTGAGAGGTAGGAGCTTGACTTGGGCTTTTGGGCACTTTCGCGTTTTCCTTTTTATGATGGAGCATTGATCAGTCTGATTAGTTCTGGTGTTATCTCCAGATAGGGAACAAATGGGAATGTTCAGCTACATCATGCAGCAGTTCGGCGATGAAGCATCAGAAGTGGAGTGTGATTGGAAGGTGATCTATGGATATTTACTGAGCGTGGAGGATGGTACGGTAGGAAAAAGAAGACTCTGTCTTTTCTCCACTTTGTCTCTCTCTCTCGCTCTCAGAACCGCAGAAATATCTGGTGAAAGTCCCATTCTCAGCTGATAGCAGATGGGCCGCCTCCCGTCGACTTCTGCTTCGCACCAGAGAAACTTACTTTTCTTGCGGATCTTGTGAGTTTCGGAAATTTTTTCGTATCAGCAGAAATATTCAATCAGGAATAGCTATAATTTCAGGAGAATCCTCCGCCTCTCCTAGCTCACATGAAATTCATACTCATCTACAACATGAATACGTGAGATTTCGATTCGCGATTTTGATTCTCGAGTGTCGAGAGACATCCACGTGGAGGGTTACGGTAGACTCACACCGTGCTCCGGTTAATTTTCAGAGTTACTACTCGGAACTCGGAACCAACGTTAATCCGCTGAGAGATACGAACAGTGGATTGTTTTTCTCACAACAGCTATTCCATTACATGTTTGCCCCCTTTATAATAAAAGGCATGATGATTAAATATCATAAAAGGTATGATGCAAGCAAATTTCAGTCATTCCGTGGACGTCTCTGAATGCTCACGACATAGAAAATGGTCAAAAGGCAGACATTTCCTGACTGCTGTAGAAACTACTCTGGGGTCAGTACAAAGTTTCCCAGATATATTTTTGAATCTGATTCCTGAAGATCAGTCAAAATCTCTTCATGTCTCGAATTCACTTTACAGGGAGAATCAGTTTGTCGTCGGCTCCACCATTGCATTGTTTCGCTGGAAGTTCAAGCTGTTGGAAGTGGATCCTAACACTCAAGAGTATTTGTCATTTCGACGAGGACGAGAAAATTGAATGTTTCGATAAAGAATTCTATGGAGAAAGCTAGTACACTTTTGTGTGAGCCAATGTTATCGTGGTCCCAGAACGATGTACATCTTACACGCCAACTATCTACTGTAGTTACACGTTCGTGGCGCTCTCCTCGATCATCACACTCTCTCGCCTTCTCATTCAAAGTTTGGCTTTCGCCGTGCTGGCTAGCGGCTGTTTCGGCTCTCTTGAAGCTTTTTCGAGTCGGTCTTTCGCTTTTCCTTGATCCTCGCTCACTCGCTCGCCTCTCGACAGTCCCGCACTCTTATTTTCTGGTGCATAAGACCGAAATTGCAGGTCGAAATGAATATTTTCCGTCTGCTTGGTGACCTGAGTCACCTTGCAGCTATCCTCATCTTGCTATGGAAGATTTGGAAGAGTCGCTCGTGCTCTGGAATATCGGCGAGATCTCAGGTTAGTTCGAATTTCAAAGTGAAACATTGTCTACAATCTTTTTCTCCGAACAGAAAAGCAGGCAAAGAAGCCTCTTATGAATATGCTAAACAATTTGTGGTGTGTTGTTGTTGTCGTTCATCGTTCTCTTCCAGATTCTGTACATGGTCGTCTTCGCAACTCGCTATCTGGATCTGTTCACCACCTTCGTTTCGGTTTACAACTCAACTATGAAGGTTTGTGACAATTTTCTTCATGGTATCCTCTCTCACAATTGATCATATTTCTTTTTGACACGATTCATAGATGATTCTAGAAGCGTTATATGGAACGCGTTCGCTTTTTCTACTGCGAGAGTCGCCAAGCGTGTACGCGTGTCCTTGAACTGCTTTCTTCAAGCTTTCTCTACCCCGCTCCTCTCTCCTTCTCTCTATTTCTCTCTCTCTCGCTTTCGCTCTCTCTCTCTCAATCTCCACTCCCACAATCGAGAAGAATAATAGATCAAAAACAGGAGCATCTGTAAGCCAATCTAGAGAAGGTTCTAGCTTCCAATTTTGATAGAGATCTCGAAGTACGAGAGAGCATTTCTGCACTGTAGGGTTGTGTTCTCCTGGTAGTCACTGAAGTACATAGTCGGGATTCAAAACAAATTACATTCTTGTTAAGTGACGGATGGCCACTGGGTCATGTGAAGGGGGAAATTAGAGAAAATGTAGATCGAGGATCGTTTGAATTCATTGGTGAATTAATATACTGATAGTTGATCCAATCGATCTTGAGATCAAACGTTGTAATACGGTCATGGTAGCGAATCTAGTGTTCTCTCGTTAGTGTCCAGTGGATCTGTCGAAAATGGAAGGGCTCGCTGTTGTTTGTGCAGATCGGGAGAGGAGATGAGGTATTGTGTTTCGATTGGAGATAGAAGGTTTAAAGGGAAGAGAGAGAGAACGAGGAGAAACGCATACGTGCATCAAATATTTATGATCGAAAAGTGTGTGCATGGAGCTGGAAAAGGGTTGGCGTGTGTCAGACGTTTTCTATTGGAAATCATCCAAATTGGTCAACACTCCGTGGAAGCTAACAGAAGCCTGAAATCATACATGGGCACTGTCGTCCCAAGAACGTCACCACCCCTTTTTGCAGCCCGATTTTTGCTTGTCAGGACCCTTTTTTGATAGGAATGCGACCTGTCATGGCCCATTTTTCCCAGTAAGAGGCTCTGTCAGGACCGCTTTCAGTGAACCAGGAACGACAGCTGCCCATGTATGCCTGAAATATATATCAAAAAAGAAAAACTCATGTGAAAATTTTTAAATTTGTCAAATCATTTTGTAGAATCGGACAATCTGAAAATTATGACAAACATGGCGAATAAGCAGACATATTCGCTCATTCTCAAAATGAGATATGGTCAGAAAAAGATAAACATAGCCTCGCTTGCAGATGTTCTTCCTCGTCGCGACGGCCGGCACGATATACCTCATGCTGATCAAGTTCAGGCCGACATATGAGAAGGAGTCGGACTCGTTCCGCATTGAGGTACGCAGATCTGTGTTCCAAGATTGTAGTGATTTGTGTTCCCAAAAATCAATTGCTCAATGCATCAGACGAAGAAAAATATAATGAAAACTGAGATTTTACCATGTGCTTCCGTGTATACGAAACTGGTCACAACGCGATGTTTCACTTTCTTGTGTTCCGATGCTCATTCTAGTTGGATTACTTCAGTTTCTGCTGATTCCAACGGCGCTCCTGGCGCTCCTCATCAATCACAATTTCGAGCCCCTCGAGATTCTCTGGACCTTCAGGTGCGCTCACCTTCTCTTACTGGAGGCACCGTGCCGTTCATACTAAAACTTGTGTTTCCCTCAGCTGGAAGAGATACATGGGGGGATTCTTGAAAAAAAAGTTACGGTAGTGTGACGTATTAGACTGGCCTAGTTTCAACTTCTTGTAACTAACAAACTTCATTAATAGCTATGGATATACGGTAGGCATGGTGCATTCTTCAAAAATTATCGTAATCTCCTTTTCTGGTTGAAGATCAGTTGTTCGCTACACTCCTAGGATACCAGAGCTATTGGGAAAGGTTCGTGAAGGGGAGACAATTGTTGGAAGGTGCCTGTTTACAGTATCTATCTGGAGGCAGTCGCCATCTTCCCTCAGCTCTTCATGCTGCAGAAGACCGGTTAGTTTTTTATTATCGTATGACTTTCGTGATTCTCATGGGAAGCTCAGATTGAAAAAAAAGTGTGATTCCTTCCCAAGGATTTCCACGGACGATATAATCATTAGATTACTGTACTTTGGGAGGAGAGTCATGATCACAAGATGTTGCTGAAATTTACGTGGCAACAGGCTATTATTTATAAATTTACGCAGTGTTTGCGTTGATGGAATCGGTGTGACAACTTGTCACTGACAATGAATGAGTGAACTGGCTGCAGGATCCGCTGAGACGATCACGGCCCACTATCTCTTCGCTCTCGGCTCGTATCGCGCGCTCTACATTGGCAACTGGTTCCTACGGTTAGTCTATCGATGCTACTCATTCTTTATTCTGAACGGGTTACGGTAACTCTGGTTATTTAATTCAATGATGGGCAGCCTATGTGACTGAAATTTCCATAAAAAACGTAGGGAGTGTGCGCAGAATAATCGTGGAATTCGTCACCCACAGTAGTGCATTGATGAATTGTGGAAGGAAGGTGCGAGATTATAGATAAAAGGATCATTTTCCATGGAGATCCAGTTGTTTCCAACACGAAAACTAAAAATTTCTTATTTTTTTCGATCGTGGAGAGTACGTAGGAGGGGGGGGGGGTGCGTGCGCAGTCACCGCCGTGCCCATCACTGATTTCATTGCTGTAAAGAAAATAGCTATAGTTAAGTTGTGCAATTTTCTCATCGTTTCAGCTACTACCAAGAGGACTTTTTCGATCCAATCGCTACGCTTGCCGGCATAGTTCAGACGGTTAGTCACTTCCACTGATTGTCCAAGCTGTGCAACTGCATTTTTATCGATCTTTGTCTTCTCGATCGCAGTAATCAATCATGCCAAACCATCTAATGGATAGATATTCATTGCACCATAGTGCTGCATGGTTATAAACGTGTAAATAAGACGCTTGGTGCGGCAAACATGAACCACCTGTACCGAAAACGCACCGAAGATGGTTTGAAGTGCTCTCTAATTTTAGAGTACTTTCTTAAACTCTTAAACTTTAATGCGGTTGCTATAAAGAGGTTGCTTCGAGTAGCATGTCTCACTTGATCCTTTGGTTTCTTGAGCTGGATAATGGGAATCTCTTACTTCAGATTCTCTACGCCGACTTCTTCTACGTCTACTTCACGCGTGTCGTAGCCAAGAATCGATCAATGGAATTGCCCATCTAGGTATACTGTAGAAGTCCGACACTATCAGACAGCGCTGATGTAGCCCTCGTCCTTCTCTCTCTCTTGCATCTACCGTACCCTTCATCATGTGAAAACAAATTCGAAAGTTGTACCCTATACATGCAAGGTAATGTATCAGTTGAACACCACTTTTCTGTATATCTTCTTCTCTGCTCGCTTTACAACACGAGGTAGCACACACGCCCGCGCACATGAATCTTTTTTCTATATAATTGTTGATTTTCGAGCTTTTCCGAGAATCGAGAACAATTTCAGACTCTCCCCTCTCTGTCCTCCAATTTAAGTTTCTCTAGTAAATGTTCTACTTGGCCCCTCCCCCTTCCCCCTTTCACATCACTTCGCCCTCCCATAAAAAGTGTGCCCAAACTGCGTGTTTGTCTATGCGAGAGCTTCTTGGCCATGGCTTATTTATTGATTATTTGTTGACCTTTACCAATTTCTCTCACGCAAAAGACAAAATTATGGTCTTGCAAAAGAAAACAGAAATCCTCGAAGCAAAAGAAAGCAAAAGGATCAAAGTAATCAAATGCGCCTCGTGTTCATATAAAAAAATAAAAACGTATCCAAATGCAGAATCGTACAGTGTGTTTTGTTTATCCTCGCCTTAACCTTAAGTAAATACTTGGCGCACCTTTTTCTATGGGTTCCTCCTCCCACTCTGACAAATTTACAATCAAAATAGCTGATAACAGTTGACATTTATTCCTCTCCCGCTGTCGAATGCCATCTTTTCTATGATAAAGAAAACATTAGTCATCTTAATTTCCTCCTATCTATGTCCATCTTTCTCGCTTTAATATAACGCCTAAAACCTGAAGTTTCATTTTGGATTCAAACTTCCCCTTGCTTCTGTTCGCCATGTCTCTTCTCTATAACTGTGATCCAAGAGCAGAATCGAGGCCATTTTGCGCGTGCGGAGAACTAAAACTAATTCTCTATATTTCGAAATGCTAAAAAAGTGATTCCCCCTTTCCATTCAACTTGTTGTTCGATTACCAGAGTATTATATTCACCCCTATTCCTAATAAAACGCTGGAAATATTGGAAGCTGTTGATCATTCGAAGCAGAAAAGGTTACATTTCATTCTTTATCCATGTGCTGCGTCGATTTTCGATGGCAATACTTGCGAGCTAATTGATTAGATACATGATGATCTACTTTTATCGATCACTGTGAAATACAAAAAGCGGAAATGAAGGCTCGCAACATTGTTTATCAGTTTTCTGTCACATTTATTCACTCTATACTTGAGAATTTCTCATCTTCTCTCAAAAACTTTGCCTCTCTACTTTTTGGCATCTTCTGCGCTCTTGTTGACGCCGGCAACCGTCTGAAGGTTTTTTTCGATTGTCAGAAAGGCACACGAAAAGTGAATTGAACATGAAACAGTAAGATGACAGAAACTATGTGATTCTGTGTTTTCGAAAGAAGAGAAGGCGTGACCATCTCACAGGATTGATATTGTGATTTCTCCCGTTCTACGATAAGAAAACGCTCACCTCTCCCCTATCAGCTGCACAAAAATCAGCCAGGGCTTCATCCGCACGGAATCCGCGGATTCCAAAGTCGCGGTAGAGCGCCTGTACGTATACTGTAGCCAGAGCTTACTTCATCTCATTGCCAGTCGTAACTCTCGTTCGATAAGCCATGCACTAAAACACTTACCACCATGTGATAGCATTCTTCATCAAAGACTCGATTTTTCGCATCGACAAAGTGCACACCTTCTGCAATGGTACGAGTTGTGGTGTGCCAAACCAGTGCATCACTATTCTGTCATTCACGAAACATCGCTTCAGTGTGCACGACGTACCTTTGCATGGCTCTTTGCACAGTGTGCACATGAGACATTCTCGATGCCAGAGCTTGGAGACTGCCTCCAGGCACGTCTCAAAGAGAGGCTCGTTGCAGCCTGAGGCGATCGTATGAAGCTAAACAGCGAGAGTTTCAGAGACCCGTACTCATGTATCGCGCGTACTCGAAAACTAATTTGCGTACCAGCACACTTGGATGGTGATCAGCCATGTAGCAATCGAAGCAGATTGGACGTGCAACGAGAGATGTCGAGCTCAGACTGATGTATTCTCATGTGTCTGATTCAACAAAAACATACATAGAGCGCGCAAGCTCCGCCCACATACCCTTCCTCTACCCCTCTGAAAAATGGGACCGCTTGAAGCACACGCTGGAGACGCAACCGATTGATTTGATTTTCACATATGTTATAGAGTAAATTCTTGCGAATTCAAAACCATCTGGCGGACTTTTCCAGCTACATTATGAACGGAGTTATAAGCAAACTAAAATTGTGTTCTATGAAGGTAGCGCCCTTGGCTCTGTTTCAATAGCCCGGTACTTAGAAAATAGCCCGGTACTAAAACAATAGCCCGGTACTAAAAAAATAACCCGGTACTAAAAAAATAGGCCGGTACTAAAAAAATAGGCCGGTACTAAAAAAATAGCCCGGTACTTGAAATTTTGATTTTCCAAGAATTTTTTCCATTTTTTCTTGAATCTTCCGAATCCGATTGATCATATTTCAATCACCTCGACTCAATTTTTAATTCACCAGTTTTTGGAACTGGTCGATGTTTTTCCACTGTGGAGCAACTCTGAATCCCCATTTGGTGGAAGTAGTTTGTTTGAGAAGTTTCGAACCTCGACCCCCCTATTCTCTCAAGTTTGATGGGTGGGTCGCAAACTTTGGACGGAACACACTGACAACGCTCAATTCGACCAATCGTTGTTGTCCTAGTCAACCGAACCATCTATCCTTCGGGAACGGTAACTTGGTGGGAGAGTCCAAGGGCGCTGCGAACCGGAGTCGGACACCGTGGAAATCGTTTTCCCAAGTGGCTCACAGAAGCCGGTGAACCCTTATCGGCAAACCTCGGCAGAGGAAATCTCAGTCGAACCGGTGAACTCCACCCTTCAACTTCATCCTGAGCATTCCACATTGATTGAGCATTTTGTTCTCATTCTCCATCAGTTTTTGCGCAAAGTGAAACTCACTGAATGTCCTGTCCGAGTTCTGTAGCTCAAGATTTTGGTTCACTTAGGACAACGGAAAACTCCCACCACTTGACCTGGAAGGAGAGAAAAGAATCCATAGAGGGTACACATGGGGGACGGGCAGACTATGGTTTTTGATCTCCCGCAGTTTCCATTTATATTTTGATTAAAAAAAATGTTTGTCGACTATTGTGATGAACGCTCGAAGCCACACGCAATCAGAGTCAGGTCAGTTTACTCTGTGCGTCGACTGAAAACGTAAATAACCATTACCCATCCACAGTATGTTTTATCGCCCACTGCAAAAAATGCTGTTGGGAAAAAATTCTTAGTTATTAGTTGGGAAAAACCATGTGAGCAATGGTAAAAACTATCGGAAAAATATCGATCAATTCCGAAAAGGAGTGAATGAAAAATGGGTCGAGGTGATGAAATGAAAATCAATCGCATTCAGAGGATTCGAAAAAATGAAAAAAAATTTCTTGAGAAACCAATTTTTTTAGTACCGGGCTATTTTTTAGTACCGAGCTATTTATTTAGTACCGGGCTATTTTTTTAGTACCGGGCTATTTTTTTAGTACCGAGCTATTTATTTAGTACCGGGCTATTTTTTTAGTACCGGGCTATTTTTTTAGTACCGGGCTATTTTCAAAGTACCGGGCTATTAAAACAGAGCCGCGCCCTTGTGAGAGGGAGTTCACAGCTCCGCCAGACGGTTTTCGATAGAGAAAAATTTTCTCTTTTATGTGAGCAAAAATCACGTCAATTCATAGAGTTTCCATCGTGTGCTCCCATTTAGAAAAAAGATTTTCTACAACACGTGAAACATGAAGAGATGGTGCGACGGCTGGCTTGTGTTCTCATTGGAGGCAGCGGCCACTTGTCAGACAGAGAAGAGCGGTCCCACTTTTTCGCTTGTTTCTCTATCCGAGAAAACGTCACTAAAATGGACCGTACGAGCTTCAAACTTGACAAAAATTGATAATTCAAAAAGTTCCGTAAATCCGAAGGTCTGCTGCGTCTTCTGAAACAGATTTCGAGTTCACCAGTCCAAATCGGTCAAGCACCTTGTGGGGCCTAAACATACAAAGACAGTTCAGGCAATTTTGAACACCACAAAGTTGTCTGTTCCCTTGTTTCTGAGTAGGCCCAGGGATTCCCTCTTGATGGTCCATCAGTGAGGCCAGAAACACTTGTTGAACTCACGTAAATTTGCGGTGAGCCACACAGATATTGCACACTGTGCACACGAAGTGATCACGATGCCAGACGCGATCGAGGGCGTAGTATGCGTTGCCCTGTGCGATAGGCAGTGAAAAGTGAAATTTACCGGCATCAGAAGCTGTCCCATGCCGTGGTTCTCCTTCATTGGATATAAAAAAATCTAAAAAAAATCAAAATAAAAAAAAATAAATCTATGTACAATCGGTTTCGGTAATCATTCGGGTCTATACGCTGCAATGATCAGATGCACCCATGACCAACTTTTGTAATGTTCTTGTGCTATGACAAATCGAAAAATGGTGACAGATAGTTCGGGAAACTGACGAGTACTGAAGTATTGACACCGTATCATCAGCGAGACAGCGTGAACAACACGCAAAGTTACATCATGCACAGTATGCTCTCAAGACTATACCTTGAGTGCATCCTTGCTCGTGACTCGGGCACCGCAGCCAGCACACGCCACCGTCCAGCGAGGCGTGAGTACTGCAGAACAAACACGCTCATCTTTACTCATGGTCAGCATAGTAGCCGCTTCTCTATTACTTCAAATTTGATATGAAAAATGGTGAGCGGATTCAGATGACTACCCGCGGGACTACAGTAACCTGGACAATCGGGAGTAATAAACGAACATTTGGCAGTGTGCATGTATTGCGCTGCACGCGTCGATGCAGGCGTCTGATTTCAACGATTGCATCATTTAAGTAAAGTTACTGTATCTTGTCATTCAAAAGTCCGCGTAGGCGATTTGTTCTAGGAAACCCAACAGGAATCCAAGATTATGTGATGTCATGGCACGGACTCGACAATAAAGTGAGATTGAAGAAAAAGATTTCACCTTCACCATGATGGAGGGGCAAGAAGCTGGGGTAGATGAGAAGAATGCAGAAGAGAAAATCCAAAACGAATCGTAACATCGAAATCGATTACACAAATAGTTCAAGTACTGTTCCACACTCTCGAAAGTTTACAAGTACACTTGTAATCAACCAAAAACACTCATCCACTGTCAGCAATCCAGATTGATAGCCATACCCGTCTTCTTTTTCACGGCTGAGTACAGAAATCCTCCTTTTAAAAAGCTTCTTTTACCTGAAATTCCCTCAAAGTGAATCGTATGATTTTATCATTGTCCGTCTGGCAATACTATGCGAAGTGACATATTGGCGAGATCTATATTTCCATTTTGAGAACTATTCAATGAAGATGAACGAAAATATGCTCAATGGCAAAAAAACGAGAGAAAAGGTTAGCAATCAAAATGAGAGTCTTTTGAGACTTATTATCCGGGGATATAGAGGAAAAGCTCGAATTTTTAGGGTAAGAAAGCTTGCTATCTTTTTGAAATCACGGGAGCGTAATGGGCGGTGAATTATGTCTGTAGGATTACTGTATCATGCTGGCAAAGCTGAGGAAATGCATGTGAGACTCCGAGTGTGAGATGAGATACTGTAGCTACCGGGAGTCGAGACTTGGCTTGGAAAGGCATGGGCGTGACTTTGAGAGTTTGTCCTGCTGGGCTACTCTGTGAATGTGGACTAGGGTGATCTCAGAAGTCGGTCATTGAATTGGATATGAGATGAATCATTTGATCGCCTTCACTGACTAGGGCGATGCGAGATTCGATCTCACGCGCGAGCTCAGCTGCAAGGACACTTTGTTCATTCTGATTATTGATAGGTTTGATTATCAACGATCACTCTCCCAAGTGACGCGGTACAGAATTCATCTCATCGTATACATTAGCTACGATCAACCAGATAACGAGATTTTTCAGTTTCGAGCTGACAGAACTCACAGATCTGGAAGAGAGACGAGTTGGTGAGTTCGGCCAAGTTTTCCTTGACGGTGGCCCACTTGGATGGCAGCTCTTGATCAGCACGAACCATGTAATCAGCGACTCGAAGCACCTGGAGAGAAATGGATACGAGCCCATCCTGAGCCCTTATGACCGTACATTCCCAGAAAAACATTTTCACGAAAGATAGTAGATTCGTGTGTGACGCTCGAACAGAAT
>CAVOJK010000273.1:0-88619 GCA_963695495.1 Hololepta plana | reverse complement strand
CCCTTTGTTGTTATAGTAATATATTAAACCATAATTATTTTCTAAATTACAATAAGCAATAACTTCTTCATTTATTAACGGATCATGTCCAGTTTTCTTCTCCTTATGGACACTAAGCGGCACTAGAACTGAAGCGGGTGGTGCTCCCCTTTGTTGTTATAGTAATAGATTAAACCATAATTATTTTCTAAATTACAATAAGCAATAACTTCTTCATTTATTAACGGATCATGTCCAGTTTTCTTCTCCTTATGGACACTAAGCGGCACTAGAAACTGAGCGCGGGTGGTGCTCCCTTTGTTGTTATAGTAATAGATTAAACCATAATTATTTTTCTAAATTACAATAAGCAATAACTTCTTCATTTATTAACGGATCATGTCCAGTTTTCTTCTCCTTATGGACACTAAGCGGCACTAGAAACTGAGCGGGTGGTGCTCCCTTTGTTGTTATAGTAATAGATTAAACCATAATTATTTTCTAAATTACAATAAGCAATAACTTCTTCATTTATTAACGGATCATGTCCAGTTTTTCTTCTCCTTATGGACCACTAAGCGGCACTAGAAACTGAGGCGGGTGGTGCTCCCTTTGTTGTTATAGTAATAGATTAAACCATAATTATTTTCTAATTACAATAAGCAATAACTTCTTCATTTATTAACGGATCATGTCCAGTTTTCTTCTCCTTATGGACACTAAGCGGCACTAGAAACTGAGCGGGTGGTGCTCCCTTTGTTGTTATAGTAATAGATTAAACCATAATTATTTTCTAAATTACAATAAGCAATAACTTCTTCATTTATTAACGGATCATGTCCAGTTTTCTTCTCCTTATGGACACTAAGCGGCACTAGAAACTGAGCGGGTGGTGCTCCCTTTGTTGTTATAGTAATAGATTAAACCATAATTATTTTCTAAATTACAATAAGCAATAACTTCTTCATTTATTAACGGATCATGTCCAGTTTTCTTCTCCTTATGGACACTAAGCGGCACTAGAAACTGAGCGGGTGGTGCTCCCTTTGTTGTTATAGTAATAGATTAAACCATAATTATTTTCTAAATTACAATAAGCAATAACTTCTTCATTTATTAACGGATCATGTCCAGTTTTCTTCTCCTTATGGACACTAAGCGGCACTAGAAACTGAGCGGGTGGTGCTCCCTTTGTTGTTATAGTAATAGATTAAACCATAATTATTTTCTAAATTACAATAAGCAATAACTTCTTCATTTATTAACCGGATCATGTCCCAGTTTTCTTCTCCTTATGGACACTAAGCGGCACTAGAAACTGAGCGGGTGGTGCTCCCTTTGTTGTTATAGTAATAGATTAAACCATAATTATTTTCTAAATTACAATAAGCAATAACTTCTTCATTTATTAACGGATCATGTCCAGTTTTCTTCTCCTTATGGACACTAAGCGGCACTAGAAACTGAGCGGGTGGTGCTCCCTTTGTTGTTATAGTAATAGATTAAACCATAATTATTTTCTAAATTACAATAAGCAATAACTTCTTCATTTATTAACCGGATCATGTCCAGTTTTTCTTCTCCTTATGGACACTAAGCGGCACTAGAAACTGAGCGGGTGGTGCTCCCTTTGTTGTTATAGTAATAGATTAAACCATAATTATTTTCTAAATTACAATAAGCAATAACTTCTTCATTTATTAACCGATCATGTCCAGTTTTCTTCTCCTTATGGACACTAAGCGGCACTAGAAACTGAGCGGGTGGTGCTCCCTTTGTTGTTATAGTAATAGATTAAACCATAATTATTTTCTAAATTACAATAAGCAATAACTTCTTCATTTATTAACCGATCATGTCCAGTTTTCTTCTCCTTATGGACACTAAGCGGCACTAGAAACTGAGCGGGTGGTGCTCCCTTTGTTGTTATAGTAATAGATTAAACCATAATTATTTTCTAAATTACAATAAGCAATAACTTCTTCATTTATTAACCGATCATGTCCAGTTTTTCTTCTCCTTATGGACACTAAGCGGCACTAGAAACTGAGCGGGTGGTGCTCCCTTTGTTGTTATAGTAATAGATTAAACCATAATTATTTTCTAAATTACAATAAGCAATAACTTCTTCATTTATTAACCGATCATGTCCAGTTTTTCTTCTCCTTATGGACACTAAGCGGCACTAGAAACTGAGCGGGTGGTTGCTCCCTTTGTTGTTATAGTAATAGATTAAACCATAATTATTTTCTAAATTACAATAAGCAATAACTTCTTCATTTATTAACCGATCATGTCCAGTTTTTCTTCTCCTTATGGACACTAAGCGGCACTAGAAACTGAGCGGGTGGTGCTCCCTTTGTTGTTATAGTAATAGATTAAACCATAATTATTTTCTAAATTACAATAAGCAATAACTTCTTCATTTATTAACCGATCATGTCCAGTTTTCTTCTCCTTATGGACACTAAGCGGCACTAGAAACTGAGCGGGTGGTGCTCCCTTTGTTGTTATAGTAATAGATTAAACCATAATTATTTTCTAAATTACAATAAGCAATAACTTCTTCATTTATTAACCGATCATGTCCAGTTTTCTTCTCCTTATGGACACTAAGCGGCACTAGAAACTGAGCGGGTGGTGCTCCCTTTGTTGTTATAGTAATAGATTAAACCATAATTATTTTCTAAATTACAATAAGCAATAACTTCTTCATTTATTAACCGATCATGTCCAGTTTTCTTCTCCTTATGGACACTAAGCGGCACTAGAAACTGAGCGGGTGGTGCTCCCTTTGTTGTTATAGTAATAGATTAAACCATAATTATTTTCTAAATTACAATAAGCAATAACTTCTTCATTTATTAACCGATCATGTCCAGTTTTCTTCTCCTTATGGACACTAAGCGGCACTAGAAACTGAGCGGGTGGTGCTCCCTTTGTTGTTATAGTAATAGATTAAACCATAATTATTTTCTAAATTACAATAAGCAATAACTTCTACATTTATTAACCGATCATGTCCAGTTTTCTTCTCCTTATGGACACTAAGCGGCACTAGAAACTGAGCGGGTGGTGCTCCCTTTGTTGTTATAGTAATAGATTAAACCATAATTATTTTCTAAATTACAATAAGCAATAACTTCTTCATTTATTAACCGATCATGTCCCAGTTTTCTTCTCCTTATGGACACTAAGCGGCACTAGAAACTGAGCGGGTGGTGCTCCCTTTGTTGTTATAGTAATAGATTAAACCATAATTATTTTCTAAATTACAATAAGCAATAACTTCTTCATTTATTAACCGATCATGTCCAGTTTTCTTCTCCTTATGGACACTAAGCGGCACTAGAAACTGAGCGGGTGGTGCTCCCTTTGTTGTTATAGTAATAGATTAAACCATAATTATTTTCTAAATTACAATAAGCAATAACTTCTACATTTATTAACCGATCATGTCCAGTTTTCTTCTCCTTATGGACACTAAGCGGCACTAGAAACTGAGCGGGTGGTGCTCCCTTTGTTGTTATAGTAATAGATTAAACCATAATTATTTTCTAAATTACAATAAGCAATAACTTCTTCATTCATTAACCGATCATGTCCAGTTTTCTTCTCCTTATGGACACTAAGCGGCACTAGAAACTGAGCGGGTGGTGCTCCCTTTGTTGTTATAGTAATAGATTAAACCATAATTATTTTCTAAATTACAATAAGCAATAACTTCTACATTTATTAACCGATCATGTCCAGTTTTCTTCTCCTTATGGACACTAAGCGGCACTAGAAACTGAGCGGGGTGGTGCTCCCTTTGTTGTTATAGTAATAGATTAAACCATAATTATTTTCTAAATTACAATAAGCAATAACTTCTTCATTCATTAACCGATCATGTCCAGTTTTCTTCTCCTTATGGACACTAAGCGGCACTAGAAACTGAGCGGGTGGTGCTCCCTTTGTTGTTATAGTAATAGATTAAACCATAATTATTTTCTAAATTACAATAAGCAATAACTTCTACATTTATTAACCGATCATGTCCAGTTTTCTTCTCCTTATGGACACTAAGCGGCACTAGAAACTGAGCGGGTGGTGCTCCCTTTGTTGTTATAGTAATAGATTAAACCATAATTATTTTCTAAATTACAATAAGCAATAACTTCTACATTTATTAACCGATCATGTCCAGTTTTCTTCTCCTTATGGACACAAAGCGGCACTAGAAACTGAGCGGGTGGTGCTCCCTTTGTTGTTATAGTAATAGATTAAACCATAATTATTTTCTAAATTACAATAAGCAATAACTTCTTCATTCATTAACCGATCATGTCCAGTTTTCTTCTCCTTATGGACACTAAGCGGCACTAGAAACTGAGCGGGTGGTGCTCCCTTTGTTGTTATAGTAATAGATTAAACCATAATTATTTTCTAAATTACAATAAGCAATAACTTCTACATTTATTAACCGATCATGTCCAGTTTTCTTCTCCTTATGGACACAAAGCGGCACTAGAAACTGAGCGGGTGGTGCTCCCTTTGTTGTTATAGTAATAGATTAAACCATAATTATTTTCTAAATTACAATAAGCAATAACTTCTTCATTCATTAACCGATCATGTCCAGTTTTCTTCTCCTTATGGACACTAAGCGGCACTAGAAACTGAGCGGGTGGTGCTCCCTTTGTTGTTATAGTAATAGATTAAACCATAATTATTTTCTAAATTACAATAAGCAATAACTTCTACATTTATTAACCGATCATGTCCAGTTTTCTTCTCCTTATGGACACTAAAGCGGCACTAGAAAACTGAGCGGGTGGTGCTCCCTTTGTTGTTATAGTAATAGATTAAACCATTAATTATTTTCTAAATTACAATAAGCAATAACTTCTTCATTATTAACCGATCATGTCCAGTTTTCTTCTCCTTATGGACACAAAGCGGCACTAGAAACTGAGCGGGTGGTGCTCCCTTTGTTGTTATAGTAATAGATTAAACCATAATTATTTTCTAAATTACAATAAGCAATAACTTCTACATTTATTAACCGATCATGTCCAGTTTTCTTCTCCTTATGGACACAAAGCGGCACTAGAAACTGAGCGGGTGGTGCTCCCTTTGTTGTTATAGTAATAGATTAAACCATAATTATTTTCTAAATTACAATAAGCAATAACTTCTACATTTATTAACCGATCATGTCCAGTTTTCTTCTCCTTATGGACACAAAGCGGCACTAGAAACTGAGCGGGTGGTGCTCCCTTTGTTGTTATAGTAATAGATTAAACCATAATTATTTTCTAAATTACAATAAGCAATAACTTCTACATTTATTAACCGATCATGTCCAGTTTTCTTCTCCTTATGGACACAAAGCGGCACTAGAAACTGAGCGGGTGGTGCTTCCTTTGTTGTTATAGTAATAGATTAAACCATAATTATTTTCTAAATTACAATACGCAATAACTTCTTCATTATTAACCGATCATGTCCAGTTTTCTTCTGCTTATGCACACTAAGCGGCACTAGAAACTGAGCGGGTGGTGCTCCCTTTGTTGTTATAGTAATAGATTAAACCATAATTATTTTCTAAATTACAATAAGCAATAACTTCTTCATTTATTAACCGATCATGTCCAGTTTTCTTCTCCTTATGGACACAAAGCGGCACTAGAAACTGAGCGGGTGGTGCTCCCTTTGTTGTTATAGTAATAGATTAAACCATAATTATTTTCTAAATTACAATAAGCAATAACTTCTTCATTTATTAACCGATCATGTCCAGTTTTCTTCTCCTTATGGACACTAAGCGGCACTAGAAACTGAGCGGGTGGTGCTCCCTTTGTTGTTATAGTAATAGATTAAACCATAATTATTTTCTAAATACAATAAGCAATAACTTCTTCATTTATTAACCGATCATGTCCAGTTTTCTTCTCCTTATGGACACTAAGCGGCACTAGAAACTGAGCGGGTGGTGCTCCCTTTGTTGTTATAGTAATAGATTAAACCATAATTATTTTCTAAATTACAATAAGCAATAACTTCTTCATTTATTAACGATCATGTCCAGTTTTCTTCTCCTTATGGACACTAAGCGGCACTAGAAACTGAGCGGGTGGTGCTCCCTTTGTTGTTATAGTAATAGATTAAACCATAATTATTTTCTAAATTACAATAAGCAATAACTTCTTCATTCATTAACCGGATCATGTCCAGTTTTCTTCTCCTTATGGACACTAAGCGGCACTAGAAACTGAGCGGGTGGTGCTCCCTTTGTTGTTATAGTAATAGATTAAACCATAATTATTTTTCTAAATTACAATAAGCAATAACTTCTTCATTCATTAACCGATCATGTCCAGTTTTCTTCTCCTTATGGACACTAAGCGGCACTAGAAACTGAGCGGGTGGTGCTCCCTTTGTTGTTATAGTAATAGATTAAACCATAATTATTTTCTAAATTACAATAAGCAATAACTTCTTCATTTATTAACGGATCATGTCCAGTTTTCTTCTCCTTATGGACACTAAGCGGCACTAGAAACTGAGCGGGTGGGCTCCCTTTGTTGTTATAGTAATAGATTAAACCATAATTATTTTCTAAATTACAATAAGCAATAACTTCTTCATTTATTAACGGATCATGTCCAGTTTTCTTCTCCTTATGGACACTAAGCGGCACTAGAAACTGAGCGGGTGGTGCTCCCTTTGTTGTTATAGTAATAGATTAAACCATAATTATTTTCTAAATTACAATAAGCAATAACTTCTTCATTTATTAACCGATCATGTCCAGTTTTCTTCTCCTTATGGACACTAAGCGGCACTAGAAACTGAGCGGGTGGTGCTCCCTTTGTTGTTATAGTAATAGATTAAACCATAATTATTTTCTAAATTACAATAAGCCAATAACTTCTTCATTTATTAACCGATCATGTCCAGTTTTCTTCTCCTTATGGACACTAAGCGGCACTAGAAACTGAGCGGGTGGTGCTCCCTTTGTTGTTATAGTAATAGATTAAACCATAATTATTTTCTAAATTACAATAAGCAATAACTTCTTCATTTATTAACGGATCATGTCCAGTTTTCTTCTCCTTATGGACACTAAGCGGCACTAGAAACTGAGCGGGTGGTGCTCCCTTTGTTGTTATAGTAATAGATTAAACCATAATTATTTTCTAAATTACAATAAGCAATAACTTCTTCATTTATTAACGGATCATGTCCAGTTTTCTTCTCCTTATGGACACTAAGCGGCACTAGAAACTGAGCGGGTGGTGCTCCCTTTGTTGTTATAGTAATAGATTAAACCATAATTATTTTCTAAATTACAATAAGCAATAACTTCTTCATTTATTAACGGATCATGTCCAGTTTTCTTCTCCTTATGGACACTAAGCGGCACTAGAAACTGAGCGGGTGGTGCTCCCTTTGTTGTTATAGTAATAGATTAAACCATAATTATTTTCTAAATTACAATAAGCAATAACTTCTTCATTTATTAACCGGATCATGTCCAGTTTTCTTCTCCTTATGGACACTAAGCGGCACTAGAAACTGAGCGGGTGGTGCTCCCTTTGTTGTTATAGTAATAGATTAAACCATAATTATTTTCTAAATTACAATAAGCAATAACTTCTTCATTTATTAACGGATCATGTCCAGTTTTCTTCTCCTTATGGACACTAAGCGGCACTAGAAACTGAGCGGGTGGTGCTCCCTTTGTTGTTATAGTAATAGATTAAACCATAATTATTTTCTAAATTACAATAAGCAATAACTTCTTCATTTATTAACCGATCATGTCCAGTTTTCTTCTCCTTATGGACACTAAGCGGCACTAGAAACTGAGCGGGTGGTGCTCCCTTTGTTGTTATAGTAATAGATTAAACCATAATTATTTTCTAAATTACAATAAGCAATAACTTCTTCATTTATTAACGGATCATGTCCAGTTTTCTTCTCCTTATGGACACTAAGCGGCACTAGAAACTGAGCGGGTGGTGCTCCCTTTGTTGTTATAGTAATAGATTAAACCATAATTATTTTCTAAATTACAATAAGCAATAACTTCTTCATTTATTAACGGATCATGTCCAGTTTTCTTCTCCTTATGGACACTAAGCGGCACTAGAAACTGAGCGGGTGGTGCTCCCTTTGTTGTTATAGTAATAGATTAAACCATAATTATTTTCTAAATTACAATAAGCAATAACTTCTTCATTTATTAACGGATCATGTCCAGTTTTCTTCTCCTTATGGACACTAAGCGGCACTAGAAACTGAGCGGGTGGTGCTCCCTTTGTTGTTATAGTAATAGATTAAACCATAATTATTTTCTAAATTACAATAAGCAATAACTTCTTCATTTATTAACCGATCATGTCCAGTTTTCTTCTCCTTATGGACACTAAGCGGCACTAGAAACTGAGCGGGTGGTGCTCCCTTTGTTGTTATAGTAATAGATTAAACCATAATTATTTTCTAAATTACAATAAGCAATAACTTCTTCATTCATTAACCGATCATGTCCAGTTTTCTTCTCCTTATGGACACTAAGCGGCACTAGAAACTGAGCGGGTGGTGCTCCCTTTGTTGTTATAGTAATAGATTAAACCATAATTATTTTCTAAATTACAATAAGCAATAACTTCTTCATTTATTAACGGATCATGTCCAGTTTTCTTCTCCTTATGGACACTAAGCGGCACTAGAAACTGAGCGGGTGGTGCTCCCTTTGTTGTTATAGTAATAGATTAAACCATAATTATTTTCTAAATTACAATAAGCAATAACTTCTTCATTTATTAACCGATCATGTCCAGTTTTCTTCTCCTTATGGACACTAAGCGGCACTAGAAACTGAGCGGGTGGTGCTCCCTTTGTTGTTATAGTAATAGATTAAACCATAATTATTTTCTAAATTACAATAAGCAATAACTTCTTCATTTATTAACGGATCATGTCCAGTTTTCTTCTCCTTATGGACACTAAGCGGCACTAGAAACTGAGCGGGTGGTGCTCCCTTTGTTGTTATAGTAATAGATTAAACCATAATTATTTTCTAAATTACAATAAGCAATAACTTCTTCATTCATTAACCGATCATGTCCAGTTTTCTTCTCCTTATGGACACTAAGCGGCACTAGAAACTGAGCGGGTGGTGCTCCCTTTGTTGTTATAGTAATAGATTAAACCATAATTATTTTCTAAATTACAATAAGCAATAACTTCTTCATTCATTAACCGATCATGTCCAGTTTTCTTCTGCTTATGCACACTAAGCGGCACTAGAAACTGAGCGGGTGGTGCTCCCTTTGTTGTTATAGTAATAGATTAAACCATAATTATTTTCTAAATTACAATAAGCAATAACTTCTTCATTCATTAACCGATCATGTCCAGTTTTCTTCTCCTTATGGACACTAAGCGGCACTAGAAACTGAGCGGGTGGTGCTCCCTTTGTTGTTATAGTAATAGATTAAACCATAATTATTTTCTAAATTACAATAAGCAATAACTTCTTCATTCATTAACCGATCATGTCCAGTTTTCTTCTCCTTATGGACACTAAGCGGCACTAGAAACTGAGCGGGTGGTGCTCCCTTTGTTGTTATAGTAATAGATTAAACCATAATTATTTTCTAAATTACAATAAGCAATAACTTCTACATTTATTAACCGATCATGTCCAGTTTTCTTCTCCTTATGGACACAAAGCGGCACTAGAAACTGAGCGGGTGGTGCTCCCTTTGTTGTTATAGTAATAGATTAAACCATAATTATTTTCTAAATTACAATAAGCAATAACTTCTACATTTATTAACCGATCATGTCCAGTTTTCTTCTCCTTATGGACACAAAGCGGCACTAGAAACTGAGCGGGTGGTGCTCCCTTTGTTGTTATAGTAATAGATTAAACCATAATTATTTTCTAAATTACAATAAGCAATAACTTCTACATTTATTAACCGATCATGTCCAGTTTTCTTCTCCTTATGGACACTAAGCGGCACTAGAAACTGAGCGGGTGGTGCTCCCTTTGTTGTTATAGTAATAGATTAAACCATAATTATTTTCTAAATTACAATAAGCAATAACTTCTACATTTATTAACCGATCATGTCCAGTTTTCTTCTCCTTATGGACACAAAGCGGCACTAGAAACTGAGCGGGTGGTGCTCCCTTTGTTGTTATAGTAATAGATTAAACCATAATTATTTTCTAAATTACAATAAGCAATAACTTCTTCATTCATTAACCGATCATGTCCAGTTTTCTTCTCCTTATGGACACAAAGCGGCACTAGAAACTGAGCGGGTGGTGCTCCCTTTGTTGTTATAGTAATAGATTAAACCATAATTATTTTCTAAATTACAATAAGCAATAACTTCTTCATTCATTAACCGATCATGTCCAGTTTTCTTCTCCTTATGGACACTAAGCGGCACTAGAAACTGAGCGGGTGGTGCTCCCTTTGTTGTTATAGTAATAGATTAAACCATAATTATTTTCTAAATTACAATAAGCAATAACTTCTACATTTATTAACCGATCATGTCCAGTTTTCTTCTCCTTATGGACACAAAGCGGCACTAGAAACTGAGCGGGTGGTGCTCCCTTTGTTGTTATAGTAATAGATTAAACCATAATTATTTTCTAAATTACAATAAGCAATAACTTCTACATTTATTAACCGATCATGTCCAGTTTTCTTCTCCTTATGGACACAAAGCGGCACTAGAAACTGAGCGGGTGGTGCTCCCTTTGTTGTTATAGTAATAGATTAAACCATAATTATTTTCTAAATTACAATAAGCAATAACTTCTTCATTCATTAACCGATCATGTCCAGTTTTCTTCTCCTTATGGACACTAAGCGGCACTAGAAACTGAGCGGGTGGTGCTCCCTTTGTTGTTATAGTAATAGATTAAACCATAATTATTTTCTAAATTACAATAAGCAATAACTTCTACATTTATTAACCGATCATGTCCAGTTTTCTTCTCCTTATGGACACAAAGCGGCACTAGAAACTGAGCGGGTGGTGCTCCCTTTGTTGTTATAGTAATAGATTAAACCATAATTATTTTCTAAATTACAATAAGCAATAACTTCTTCATTCATTAACCGATCATGTCCAGTTTTCTTCTCCTTATGGACACTAA
Source organism: Hololepta plana (assembly GCA_963695495.1). Taxonomy (NCBI): domain Eukaryota; kingdom Metazoa; phylum Arthropoda; class Insecta; order Coleoptera; family Histeridae; genus Hololepta; species Hololepta plana. The sequence goes on along the minus strand of CAVOJK010000273.1, from coordinate 77,465 downwards.
GCGGCACTAGAAACTGAGCGGGTGGTGCTCCCTTTGTTGTTATAGTAATAGATTAAACCATAATTATTTTCTAAATTACAATAAGCAATAACTTCTTCATTCATTAACCGATCATGTCCAGTTTTCTTCTCCTTATGGACACTAAGCGGCACTAGAAACTGAGCGGGTGGTGCTCCCTTTGTTGTTATAGTAATAGATTAAACCATAATTATTTTCTAAATTACAATAAGCAATAACTTCTACATTTATTAACCGATCATGTCCAGTTTTCTTCTCCTTATGGACACAAAGCGGCACTAGAAACTGAGCGGGTGGTGCTCCCTTTGTTGTTATAGTAATAAATTAAACCATAATTATTTTCTAAATTACAATAAGCAATAACTTCTTCATTCATTAACCGATCATGTCCAGTTTTCTTCTCCTTATGGACACTAAGCGGCACTAGAAACTGAGCGGGTGGTGCTCCCTTTGTTGTTATAGTAATAGATTAAACCATAATTATTTTCTAAATTACAATAAGCAATAACTTCTACATTTATTAACCGATCATGTCCAGTTTTCTTCTCCTTATGGACACAAAGCGGCACTAGAAACTGAGCGGGTGGTGCTCCCTTTGTTGTTATAGTAATAGATTAAACCATAATTATTTTCTAAATTACAATAAGCAATAACTTCTACATTTATTAACCGATCATGTCCAGTTTTCTTCTCCTTATGGACACAAAGCGGCACTAGAAACTGAGCGGGTGGTGCTCCCTTTGTTGTTATAGTAATAGATTAAACCATAATTATTTTCTAAATTACAATAAGCAATAACTTCTTCATTCATTAACCGATCATGTCCAGTTTTCTTCTCCTTATGGACACTAAGCGGCACTAGAAACTGAGCGGGTGGTGCTCCCTTTGTTGTTATAGTAATAGATTAAACCATAATTATTTTCTAAATTACAATAAGCAATAACTTCTACATTTATTAACCGATCATGTCCAGTTTTCTTCTCCTTATGGACACAAAGCGGCACTAGAAACTGAGCGGGTGGTGCTCCCTTTGTTGTTATAGTAATAGATTAAACCATAATTATTTTCTAAATTACAATAAGCAATAACTTCTACATTTATTAACCGATCATGTCCAGTTTTCTTCTCCTTATGGACACAAAGCGGCACTAGAAACTGAGCGGGTGGTGCTCCCTTTGTTGTTATAGTAATAGATTAAACCATAATTATTTTCTAAATTACAATAAGCAATAACTTCTTCATTCATTAACCGATCATGTCCAGTTTTCTTCTCCTTATGGACACTAAGCGGCACTAGAAACTGAGCGGGTGGTGCTCCCTTTGTTGTTATAGTAATAGATTAAACCATAATTATTTTCTAAATTACAATAAGCAATAACTTCTTCATTTATTAACGGATCATGTCCAGTTTTCTTCTCCTTATGGACACTAAGCGGCACTAGAAACTGAGCGGGTGGTGCTCCCTTTGTTGTTATAGTAATAGATTAAACCATAATTATTTTCTAAATTACAATAAGCAATAACTTCTTCATTCATTAACCGATCATGTCCAGTTTTCTTCTCCTTATGGACACTAAGCGGCACTAGAAACTGAGCGGGTGGTGCTCCCTTTGTTGTTATAGTAATAGATTAAACCATAATTATTTTCTAAATTACAATAAGCAATAACTTCTACATTTATTAACCGATCATGTCCAGTTTTCTTCTCCTTATGGACACAAAGCGGCACTAGAAACTGAGCGGGTGGTGCTCCCTTTGTTGTTATAGTAATAGATTAAACCATAATTATTTTCTAAATTACAATAAGCAATAACTTCTTCATTCATTAACCGATCATGTCCAGTTTTCTTCTCCTTATGGACACTAAGCGGCACTAGAAACTGAGCGGGTGGTGCTCCCTTTGTTGTTATAGTAATAGATTAAACCATAATTATTTTCTAAATTACAATAAGCAATAACTTCTTCATTTATTAACCGATCATGTCCAGTTTTCTTCTCCTTATGGACACTAAGCGGCACTAGAAACTGAGCGGGTGGTGCTCCCTTTGTTGTTATAGTAATAGATTAAACCATAATTATTTTCTAAATTACAATAAGCAATAACTTCTTCATTTATTAACCGATCATGTCCAGTTTTCTTCTCCTTATGGACACTAAGCGGCACTAGAAACTGAGCGGGTGGTGCTCCCTTTGTTGTTATAGTAATAGATTAAACCATAATTATTTTCTAAATTACAATAAGCAATAACTTCTTCATTCATTAACCGATCATGTCCAGTTTTCTTCTCCTTATGGACACTAAGCGGCACTAGAAACTGAGCGGGTGGTGCTCCCTTTGTTGTTATAGTAATAGATTAAACCATAATTATTTTCTAAATTACAATAAGCAATAACTTCTTCATTTATTAACCGATCATGTCCAGTTTTCTTCTCCTTATGGACACTAAGCGGCACTAGAAACTGAGCGGGTGGTGCTCCCTTTGTTGTTATAGTAATAGATTAAACCATAATTATTTTCTAAATTACAATAAGCAATAACTTCTTCATTTATTAACGGATCATGTCCAGTTTTCTTCTCCTTATGGACACTAAGCGGCACTAGAAACTGAGCGGGTGGTGCTCCCTTTGTTGTTATAGTAATAGATTAAACCATAATTATTTTCTAAATTACAATAAGCAATAACTTCTTCATTTATTAACCGATCATGTCCAGTTTTCTTCTCCTTATGGACACTAAGCGGCACTAGAAACTGAGCGGGTGGTGCTCCCTTTGTTGTTATAGTAATAGATTAAACCATAATTATTTTCTAAATTACAATAAGCAATAACTTCTTCATTTATTAACGGATCATGTCCAGTTTTCTTCTCCTTATGGACACTAAGCGGCACTAGAAACTGAGCGGGTGGTGCTCCCTTTGTTGTTATAGTAATAGATTAAACCATAATTATTTTCTAAATTACAATAAGCAATAACTTCTTCATTTATTAACGGATCATGTCCAGTTTTCTTCTCCTTATGGACACTAAGCGGCACTAGAAACTGAGCGGGTGGTGCTCCCTTTGTTGTTATAGTAATAGATTAAACCATAATTATTTTCTAAATTACAATAAGCAATAACTTCTTCATTTATTAACCGATCATGTCCAGTTTTCTTCTCCTTATGGACACTAAGCGGCACTAGAAACTGAGCGGGTGGTGCTCCCTTTGTTGTTATAGTAATAGATTAAACCATAATTATTTTCTAAATTACAATAAGCAATAACTTCTTCATTTATTAACCGATCATGTCCAGTTTTCTTCTCCTTATGGACACTAAGCGGCACTAGAAACTGAGCGGGTGGTGCTCCCTTTGTTGTTATAGTAATAGATTAAACCATAATTATTTTCTAAATTACAATAAGCAATAACTTCTTCATTTATTAACCGATCATGTCCAGTTTTCTTCTCCTTATGGACACTAAGCGGCACTAGAAACTGAGCGGGTGGTGCTCCCTTTGTTGTTATAGTAATAGATTAAACCATAATTATTTTCTAAATTACAATAAGCAATAACTTCTTCATTTATTAACCGATCATGTCCAGTTTTCTTCTCCTTATGGACACTAAGCGGCACTAGAAACTGAGCGGGTGGTGCTCCCTTTGTTGTTATAGTAATAGATTAAACCATAATTATTTTCTAAATTACAATAAGCAATAACTTCTTCATTTATTAACCGATCATGTCCAGTTTTCTTCTCCTTATGGACACTAAGCGGCACTAGAAACTGAGCGGGTGGTGCTCCCTTTGTTGTTATAGTAATAGATTAAACCATAATTATTTTCTAAATTACAATAAGCAATAACTTCTTCATTTATTAACCGATCATGTCCAGTTTTCTTCTCCTTATGGACACTAAGCGGCACTAGAAACTGAGCGGGTGGTGCTCCCTTTGTTGTTATAGTAATAGATTAAACCATAATTATTTTCTAAATTACAATAAGCAATAACTTCTTCATTTATTAACCGATCATGTCCAGTTTTCTTCTCCTTATGGACACTAAGCGGCACTAGAAACTGAGCGGGTGGTGCTCCCTTTGTTGTTATAGTAATAGATTAAACCATAATTATTTTCTAAATTACAATAAGCAATAACTTCTTCATTTATTAACCGATCATGTCCAGTTTTCTTCTCCTTATGGACACTAAGCGGCACTAGAAACTGAGCGGGTGGTGCTCCCTTTGTTGTTATAGTAATAGATTAAACCATAATTATTTTCTAAATTACAATAAGCAATAACTTCTTCATTTATTAACCGATCATGTCCAGTTTTCTTCTCCTTATGGACACTAAGCGGCACTAGAAACTGAGCGGGTGGTGCTCCCTTTGTTGTTATAGTAATAGATTAAACCATAATTATTTTCTAAATTACAATAAGCAATAACTTCTTCATTTATTAACCGATCATGTCCAGTTTTCTTCTCCTTATGGACACTAAGCGGCACTAGAAACTGAGCGGGTGGTGCTCCCTTTGTTGTTATAGTAATAGATTAAACCATAATTATTTTCTAAATTACAATAAGCAATAACTTCTTCATTTATTAACCGATCATGTCCAGTTTTCTTCTCCTTATGGACACTAAGCGGCACTAGAAACTGAGCGGGTGGTGCTCCCTTTGTTGTTATAGTAATAGATTAAACCATAATTATTTTCTAAATTACAATAAGCAATAACTTCTTCATTTATTAACCGATCATGTCCAGTTTTCTTCTCCTTATGGACACTAAGCGGCACTAGAAACTGAGCGGGTGGTGCTCCCTTTGTTGTTATAGTAATAGATTAAACCATAATTATTTTCTAAATTACAATAAGCAATAACTTCTTCATTTATTAACCGATCATGTCCAGTTTTCTTCTCCTTATGGACACTAAGCGGCACTAGAAACTGAGCGGGTGGTGCTCCCTTTGTTGTTATAGTAATAGATTAAACCATAATTATTTTCTAAATTACAATAAGCAATAACTTCTTCATTTATTAACGGATCATGTCCAGTTTTCTTCTCCTTATGGACACTAAGCGGCACTAGAAACTGAGCGGGTGGTGCTCCCTTTGTTGTTATAGTAATAGATTAAACCATAATTATTTTCTAAATTACAATAAGCAATAACTTCTTCATTCATTAACCGATCATGTCCAGTTTTCTTCTCCTTATGGACACTAAGCGGCACTAGAAACTGAGCGGGTGGTGCTCCCTTTGTTGTTATAGTAATAGATTAAACCATAATTATTTTCTAAATTACAATAAGCAATAACTTCTTCATTCATTAACCGATCATGTCCAGTTTTCTTCTCCTTATGGACACTAAGCGGCACTAGAAACTGAGCGGGTGGTGCTCCCTTTGTTGTTATAGTAATAGATTAAACCATAATTATTTTCTAAATTACAATAAGCAATAACTTCTTCATTCATTAACCGATCATGTCCAGTTTTCTTCTCCTTATGGACACTAAGCGGCACTAGAAACTGAGCGGGTGGTGCTCCCTTTGTTGTTATAGTAATAGATTAAACCATAATTATTTTCTAAATTACAATAAGCAATAACTTCTTCATTTATTAACGGATCATGTCCAGTTTTCTTCTCCTTATGGACACTAAGCGGCACTAGAAACTGAGCGGGTGGTGCTCCCTTTGTTGTTATAGTAATAGATTAAACCATAATTATTTTCTAAATTACAATAAGCAATAACTTCTTCATTCATTAACCGATCATGTCCAGTTTTCTTCTCCTTATGGACACTAAGCGGCACTAGAAACTGAGCGGGTGGTGCTCCCTTTGTTGTTATAGTAATAGATTAAACCATAATTATTTTCTAAATTACAATAAGCAATAACTTCTTCATTCATTAACCGATCATGTCCAGTTTTCTTCTCCTTATGGACACTAAGCGGCACTAGAAACTGAGCGGGTGGTGCTCCCTTTGTTGTTATAGTAATAGATTAAACCATAATTATTTTCTAAATTACAATAAGCAATAACTTCTTCATTCATTAACCGATCATGTCCAGTTTTCTTCTCCTTATGGACACTAAGCGGCACTAGAAACTGAGCGGGTGGTGCTCCCTTTGTTGTTATAGTAATAGATTAAACCATAATTATTTTCTAAATTACAATAAGCAATAACTTCTTCATTCATTAACCGATCATGTCCAGTTTTCTTCTCCTTATGGACACTAAGCGGCACTAGAAACTGAGCGGGTGGTGCTCCCTTTGTTGTTATAGTAATAGATTAAACCATAATTATTTTCTAAATTACAATAAGCAATAACTTCTTCATTTATTAACCGATCATGTCCAGTTTTCTTCTCCTTATGGACACTAAGCGGCACTAGAAACTGAGCGGGTGGTGCTCCCTTTGTTGTTATAGTAATAGATTAAACCATAATTATTTTCTAAATTACAATAAGCAATAACTTCTTCATTTATTAACGGATCATGTCCAGTTTTCTTCTCCTTATGGACACTAAGCGGCACTAGAAACTGAGCGGGTGGTGCTCCCTTTGTTGTTATAGTAATAGATTAAACCATAATTATTTTCTAAATTACAATAAGCAATAACTTCTTCATTCATTAACCGATCATGTCCAGTTTTCTTCTCCTTATGGACACTAAGCGGCACTAGAAACTGAGCGGGTGGTGCTCCCTTTGTTGTTATAGTAATAGATTAAACCATAATTATTTTCTAAATTACAATAAGCAATAACTTCTTCATTCATTAACCGATCATGTCCAGTTTTCTTCTGCTTATGCACACTAAGCGGCACTAGAAACTGAGCGGGTGGTGCTCCCTTTGTTGTTATAGTAATAGATTAAACCATAATTATTTTCTAAATTACAATAAGCAATAACTTCTTCATTCATTAACCGATCATGTCCAGTTTTCTTCTCCTTATGGACACTAAGCGGCACTAGAAACTGAGCGGGTGGTGCTCCCTTTGTTGTTATAGTAATAGATTAAACCATAATTATTTTCTAAATTACAATAAGCAATAACTTCTTCATTCATTAACCGATCATGTCCAGTTTTCTTCTCCTTATGGACACAAAGCGGCACTAGAAACTGAGCGGGTGGTGCTCCCTTTGTTGTTATAGTAATAGATTAAACCATAATTATTTTCTAAATTACAATAAGCAATAACTTCTACATTTATTAACCGATCATGTCCAGTTTTCTTCTCCTTATGGACACAAAGCGGCACTAGAAACTGAGCGGGTGGTGCTTCCTTTGTTGTTATAGTAATAGATTAAACCATAATTATTTTCTAAATTACAATACGCAATAACTTCTTCATTCATTAACCGATCATGTCCAGTTTTCTTCTCCTTATGGACACAAAGCGGCACTAGAAACTGAGCGGGTGGTGCTCCCTTTGTTGTTATAGTAATAGATTAAACCATAATTATTTTCTAAATTACAATAAGCAATAACTTCTTCATTCATTAACCGATCATGTCCAGTTTTCTTCTCCTTATGGACACAAAGCGGCACTAGAAACTGAGCGGGTGGTGCTCCCTTTGTTGTTATAGTAATAGATTAAACCATAATTATTTTCTAAATTACAATACGCAATAACTTCTTCATTCATTAACCGATCATGTCCAGTTTTCTTCTCCTTATGGACACAAAGCGGCACTAGAAACTGAGCGGGTGGTGCTCCCTTTGTTGTTATAGTAATAGATTAAACCATAATTATTTTCTAAATTACAATAAGCAATAACTTCTACATTTATTAACCGATCATGTCCAGTTTTCTTCTCCTTATGGACACAAAGCGGCACTAGAAACTGAGCGGGTGGTGCTCCCTTTGTTGTTATAGTAATAGATTAAACCATAATTATTTTCTAAATTACAATAAGCAATAACTTCTTCATTCATTAACCGATCATGTCCAGTTTTCTTCTCCTTATGGACACAAAGCGGCACTAGAAACTGAGCGGGTGGTGCTCCCTTTGTTGTTATAGTAATAGATTAAACCATAATTATTTTCTAAATTACAATAAGCAATAACTTCTACATTTATTAACCGATCATGTCCAGTTTTCTTCTCCTTATGGACACAAAGCGGCACTAGAAACTGAGCGGGTGGTGCTCCCTTTGTTGTTATAGTAATAGATTAAACCATAATTATTTTCTAAATTACAATACGCAATAACTTCTTCATTCATTAACCGATCATGTCCAGTTTTCTTCTCCTTATGGACACAAAGCGGCACTAGAAACTGAGCGGGTGGTGCTCCCTTTGTTGTTATAGTAATAGATTAAACCATAATTATTTTCTAAATTACAATAAGCAATAACTTCTACATTTATTAACCGATCATGTCCAGTTTTCTTCTCCTTATGGACACAAAGCGGCACTAGAAACTGAGCGGGTGGTGCTCCCTTTGTTGTTATAGTAATAGATTAAACCATAATTATTTTCTAAATTACAATACGCAATAACTTCTTCATTCATTAACCGATCATGTCCAGTTTTCTTCTCCTTATGGACACAAAGCGGCACTAGAAACTGAGCGGGTGGTGCTCCCTTTGTTGTTATAGTAATAGATTAAACCATAATTATTTTCTAAATTACAATACGCAATAACTTCTTCATTCATTAACCGATCATGTCCAGTTTTCTTCTCCTTATGGACACAAAGCGGCACTAGAAACTGAGCGGGTGGTGCTCCCTTTGTTGTTATAGTAATAGATTAAACCATAATTATTTTCTAAATTACAATAAGCAATAACTTCTACATTTATTAACCGATCATGTCCAGTTTTCTTCTCCTTATGGACACAAAGCGGCACTAGAAACTGAGCGGGTGGTGCTCCCTTTGTTGTTATAGTAATAGATTAAACCATAATTATTTTCTAAATTACAATAAGCAATAACTTCTTCATTCATTAACCGATCATGTCCAGTTTTCTTCTACTTATGCACACTAGGTGGTACTAGAAACTGAGCGGGTGGTGCTCCCTTTGTTGTTATAGTAATAGATTAAACCATAATTATTTTCTAAATTACAATACGCAATAACTTCTTCATTCATTAACCGATCATGTCCAGTTTTCTTCTCCTTATGGACACAAAGCGGCACTAGAAACTGAGCGGGTGGTGCTCCCTTTGTTGTTATAGTAATAGATTAAACCATAATTATTTTCTAAATTACAATAAGCAATAACTTCTACATTTATTAACCGATCATGTCCAGTTTTCTTCTCCTTATGGACACTAAGCGGCACTAGAAACTGAGCGGGTGGTGCTCCCTTTGTTGTTATAGTAATAGATTAAACCATAATTATTTTCTAAATTACAATAAGCAATAACTTCTTCATTCATTAACCGATCATGTCCAGTTTTCTTCTACTTATGCACACTAGGTGGTACTAGAAACTGAGCGGGTGGTGCTCCCTTTGTTGTTATAGTAATAGATTAAACCATAATTATTTTCTAAATTACAATAAGCAATAACTTCTTCATTTATTAACCGATCATGTCCAGTTTTCTTCTACTTATGCACACTAGGTGGTACTAGAAACTGAGCGGGTGGTGCTCCCTTTGTTGTTATAGTAATAGATTAAACCATAATTATTTTCTAAATTACAATAAGCAATAACTTCTACATTTATTAACCGATCATGTCCAGTTTTCTTCTCCTTATGGACACTAAGCGGCACTAGAAACTGAGCGGGTGGTGCTCCCTTTGTTGTTATAGTAATAGATTAAACCATAATTATTTTCTAAATTACAATAAGCAATAACTTCTTCATTCATTAACCGATCATGTCCAGTTTTCTTCTACTTATGCACACTAGGTGGTACTAGAAACTGAGCGGGTGGTGCTCCCTTTGTTGTTATAGTAATAGATTAAACCATAATTATTTTCTAAATTACAATAAGCAATAACTTCTTCATTCATTAACCGATCATGTCCAGTTTTCTTCTACTTATGCACACTAGGTGGTACTAGAAACTGAGCGGGTGGTGCTCCCTTTGTTGTTATAGTAATAGATTAAACCATAATTATTTTCTAAATTACAATAAGCAATAACTTCTACATTTATTAACCGATCATGTCCAGTTTTCTTCTCCTTATGGACACTAAGCGGCACTAGAAACTGAGCGGGTGGTGCTCCCTTTGTTGTTATAGTAATAGATTAAACCATAATTATTTTCTAAATTACAATAAGCAATAACTTCTTCATTCATTAACCGATCATGTCCAGTTTTCTTCTACTTATGCACACTAGGTGGTACTAGAAACTGAGCGGGTGGTGCTCCCTTTGTTGTTATAGTAATAGATTAAACCATAATTATTTTCTAAATTACAATAAGCAATAACTTCTTCATTTATTAACCGATCATGTCCAGTTTTCTTCTACTTATGCACACTAGGTGGTACTAGAAACTGAGCGGGTGGTGCTCCCTTTGTTGTTATAGTAATAGATTAAACCATAATTATTTTCTAAATTACAATAAGCAATAACTTCTTCATTTATTAACCGATCATGTCCAGTTTTCTTCTCCTTATGGACACTAAGCGGCACTAGAAACTGAGCGGGTGGTGCTCCCTTTGTTGTTATAGTAATAGATTAAACCATAATTATTTTCTAAATTACAATAAGCAATAACTTCTTCATTTATTAACCGATCATGTCCAGTTTTCTTCTCCTTATGGACACTAAGCGGCACTAGAAACTGAGCGGGTGGTGCTCCCTTTGTTGTTATAGTAATAGATTAAACCATAATTATTTTCTAAATTACAATAAGCAATAACTTCTTCATTTATTAACCGATCATGTCCAGTTTTCTTCTCCTTATGGACACTAAGCGGCACTAGAAACTGAGCGGGTGGTGCTCCCTTTGTTGTTATAGTAATAGATTAAACCATAATTATTTTCTAAATTACAATAAGCAATAACTTCTTCATTTATTAACCGATCATGTCCAGTTTTCTTCTCCTTATGGACACTAAGCGGCACTAGAAACTGAGCGGGTGGTGCTCCCTTTGTTGTTATAGTAATAGATTAAACCATAATTATTTTCTAAATTACAATAAGCAATAACTTCTTCATTTATTAACGGATCATGTCCAGTTTTCTTCTCCTTATGGACACTAAGCGGCACTAGAAACTGAGCGGGTGGTGCTCCCTTTGTTGTTATAGTAATAGATTAAACCATAATTATTTTCTAAATTACAATAAGCAATAACTTCTTCATTCATTAACCGATCATGTCCAGTTTTCTTCTCCTTATGGACACTAAGCGGCACTAGAAACTGAGCGGGTGGTGCTCCCTTTGTTGTTATAGTAATAGATTAAACCATAATTATTTTCTAAATTACAATAAGCAATAACTTCTTCATTCATTAACCGATCATGTCCAGTTTTCTTCTCCTTATGGACACAAAGCGGCACTAGAAACTGAGCGGGTGGTGCTCCCTTTGTTGTTATAGTAATAGATTAAACCATAATTATTTTCTAAATTACAATACGCAATAACTTCTTCATTCATTAACCGATCATGTCCAGTTTTCTTCTCCTTATGGACACAAAGCGGCACTAGAAACTGAGCGGGTGGTGCTCCCTTTGTTGTTATAGTAATAGATTAAACCATAATTATTTTCTAAATTACAATAAGCAATAACTTCTTCATTCATTAACCGATCATGTCCAGTTTTCTTCTCCTTATGGACACTAAGCGGCACTAGAAACTGAGCGGGTGGTGCTCCCTTTGTTGTTATAGTAATAGATTAAACCATAATTATTTTCTAAATTACAATAAGCAATAACTTCTTCATTCATTAACCGATCATGTCCAGTTTTCTTCTCCTTATGGACACAAAGCGGCACTAGAAACTGAGCGGGTGGTGCTCCCTTTGTTGTTATAGTAATAGATTAAACCATAATTATTTTCTAAATTACAATACGCAATAACTTCTTCATTCATTAACCGATCATGTCCAGTTTTCTTCTCCTTATGGACACAAAGCGGCACTAGAAACTGAGCGGGTGGTGCTCCCTTTGTTGTTATAGTAATAGATTAAACCATAATTATTTTCTAAATTACAATAAGCAATAACTTCTACATTTATTAACCGATCATGTCCAGTTTTCTTCTCCTTATGGACACAAAGCGGCACTAGAAACTGAGCGGGTGGTGCTCCCTTTGTTGTTATAGTAATAGATTAAACCATAATTATTTTCTAAATTACAATAAGCAATAACTTCTTCATTCATTAACCGATCATGTCCAGTTTTCTTCTACTTATGCACACTAGGTGGTACTAGAAACTGAGCGGGTGGTGCTCCCTTTGTTGTTATAGTAATAGATTAAACCATAATTATTTTCTAAATTACAATACGCAATAACTTCTTCATTCATTAACCGATCATGTCCAGTTTTCTTCTCCTTATGGACACAAAGCGGCACTAGAAACTGAGCGGGTGGTGCTCCCTTTGTTGTTATAGTAATAGATTAAACCATAATTATTTTCTAAATTACAATAAGCAATAACTTCTACATTTATTAACCGATCATGTCCAGTTTTCTTCTCCTTATGGACACTAAGCGGCACTAGAAACTGAGCGGGTGGTGCTCCCTTTGTTGTTATAGTAATAGATTAAACCATAATTATTTTCTAAATTACAATAAGCAATAACTTCTTCATTCATTAACCGATCATGTCCAGTTTTCTTCTACTTATGCACACTAGGTGGTACTAGAAACTGAGCGGGTGGTGCTCCCTTTGTTGTTATAGTAATAGATTAAACCATAATTATTTTCTAAATTACAATAAGCAATAACTTCTTCATTTATTAACCGATCATGTCCAGTTTTCTTCTACTTATGCACACTAGGTGGTACTAGAAACTGAGCGGGTGGTGCTCCCTTTGTTGTTATAGTAATAGATTAAACCATAATTATTTTCTAAATTACAATAAGCAATAACTTCTACATTTATTAACCGATCATGTCCAGTTTTCTTCTCCTTATGGACACTAAGCGGCACTAGAAACTGAGCGGGTGGTGCTCCCTTTGTTGTTATAGTAATAGATTAAACCATAATTATTTTCTAAATTACAATAAGCAATAACTTCTTCATTCATTAACCGATCATGTCCAGTTTTCTTCTACTTATGCACACTAGGTGGTACTAGAAACTGAGCGGGTGGTGCTCCCTTTGTTGTTATAGTAATAGATTAAACCATAATTATTTTCTAAATTACAATAAGCAATAACTTCTTCATTCATTAACCGATCATGTCCAGTTTTCTTCTACTTATGCACACTAGGTGGTACTAGAAACTGAGCGGGTGGTGCTCCCTTTGTTGTTATAGTAATAGATTAAACCATAATTATTTTCTAAATTACAATAAGCAATAACTTCTACATTTATTAACCGATCATGTCCAGTTTTCTTCTCCTTATGGACACTAAGCGGCACTAGAAACTGAGCGGGTGGTGCTCCCTTTGTTGTTATAGTAATAGATTAAACCATAATTATTTTCTAAATTACAATAAGCAATAACTTCTTCATTCATTAACCGATCATGTCCAGTTTTCTTCTACTTATGCACACTAGGTGGTACTAGAAACTGAGCGGGTGGTGCTCCCTTTGTTGTTATAGTAATAGATTAAACCATAATTATTTTCTAAATTACAATAAGCAATAACTTCTTCATTTATTAACCGATCATGTCCAGTTTTCTTCTACTTATGCACACTAGGTGGTACTAGAAACTGAGCGGGTGGTGCTCCCTTTGTTGTTATAGTAATAGATTAAACCATAATTATTTTCTAAATTACAATAAGCAATAACTTCTTCATTTATTAACCGATCATGTCCAGTTTTCTTCTCCTTATGGACACTAAGCGGCACTAGAAACTGAGCGGGTGGTGCTCCCTTTGTTGTTATAGTAATAGATTAAACCATAATTATTTTCTAAATTACAATAAGCAATAACTTCTTCATTTATTAACCGATCATGTCCAGTTTTCTTCTCCTTATGGACACTAAGCGGCACTAGAAACTGAGCGGGTGGTGCTCCCTTTGTTGTTATAGTAATAGATTAAACCATAATTATTTTCTAAATTACAATAAGCAATAACTTCTTCATTCATTAACCGATCATGTCCAGTTTTCTTCTCCTTATGGACACAAAGCGGCACTAGAAACTGAGCGGGTGGTGCTCCCTTTGTTGTTATAGTAATAGATTAAACCATAATTATTTTCTAAATTACAATAAGCAATAACTTCTTCATTTATTAACCGATCATGTCCAGTTTTCTTCTACTTATGCACACTAGGTGGTACTAGAAACTGAGCGGGTGGTGCTCCCTTTGTTGTTATAGTAATAGATTAAACCATAATTATTTTCTAAATTACAATAAGCAATAACTTCTTCATTTATTAACCGATCATGTCCAGTTTTCTTCTCCTTATGGACACTAAGCGGCACTAGAAACTGAGCGGGTGGTGCTCCCTTTGTTGTTATAGTAATAGATTAAACCATAATTATTTTCTAAATTACAATAAGCAATAACTTCTTCATTTATTAACCGATCATGTCCAGTTTTCTTCTCCTTATGGACACTAAGCGGCACTAGAAACTGAGCGGGTGGTGCTCCCTTTGTTGTTATAGTAATAGATTAAACCATAATTATTTTCTAAATTACAATAAGCAATAACTTCTTCATTCATTAACCGATCATGTCCAGTTTTCTTCTCCTTATGGACACTAAGCGGCACTAGAAACTGAGCGGGTGGTGCTCCCTTTGTTGTTATAGTAATAGATTAAACCATAATTATTTTCTAAATTACAATAAGCAATAACTTCTTCATTCATTAACCGATCATGTCCAGTTTTCTTCTCCTTATGGACACTAAGCGGCACTAGAAACTGAGCGGGTGGTGCTCCCTTTGTTGTTATAGTAATAGATTAAACCATAATTATTTTCTAAATTACAATAAGCAATAACTTCTTCATTTATTAACGGATCATGTCCAGTTTTCTTCTCCTTATGGACACTAAGCGGCACTAGAAACTGAGCGGGTGGTGCTCCCTTTGTTGTTATAGTAATAGATTAAACCATAATTATTTTCTAAATTACAATAAGCAATAACTTCTTCATTTATTAACCGATCATGTCCAGTTTTCTTCTCCTTATGGACACTAAGCGGCACTAGAAACTGAGCGGGTGGTGCTCCCTTTGTTGTTATAGTAATAGATTAAACCATAATTATTTTCTAAATTACAATAAGCAATAACTTCTTCATTTATTAACGGATCATGTCCAGTTTTCTTCTCCTTATGGACACTAAGCGGCACTAGAAACTGAGCGGGTGGTGCTCCCTTTGTTGTTATAGTAATAGATTAAACCATAATTATTTTCTAAATTACAATAAGCAATAACTTCTTCATTCATTAACCGATCATGTCCAGTTTTCTTCTCCTTATGGACACTAAGCGGCACTAGAAACTGAGCGGGTGGTGCTCCCTTTGTTGTTATAGTAATAGATTAAACCATAATTATTTTCTAAATTACAATAAGCAATAACTTCTTCATTCATTAACCGATCATGTCCAGTTTTCTTCTGCTTATGCACACTAAGCGGCACTAGAAACTGAGCGGGTGGTGCTCCCTTTGTTGTTATAGTAATAGATTAAACCATAATTATTTTCTAAATTACAATAAGCAATAACTTCTTCATTCATTAACCGATCATGTCCAGTTTTCTTCTCCTTATGGACACTAAGCGGCACTAGAAACTGAGCGGGTGGTGCTCCCTTTGTTGTTATAGTAATAGATTAAACCATAATTATTTTCTAAATTACAATAAGCAATAACTTCTTCATTCATTAACCGATCATGTCCAGTTTTCTTCTCCTTATGGACACAAAGCGGCACTAGAAACTGAGCGGGTGGTGCTCCCTTTGTTGTTATAGTAATAGATTAAACCATAATTATTTTCTAAATTACAATAAGCAATAACTTCTACATTTATTAACCGATCATGTCCAGTTTTCTTCTCCTTATGGACACAAAGCGGCACTAGAAACTGAGCGGGTGGTGCTTCCTTTGTTGTTATAGTAATAGATTAAACCATAATTATTTTCTAAATTACAATACGCAATAACTTCTTCATTCATTAACCGATCATGTCCAGTTTTCTTCTCCTTATGGACACAAAGCGGCACTAGAAACTGAGCGGGTGGTGCTCCCTTTGTTGTTATAGTAATAGATTAAACCATAATTATTTTCTAAATTACAATAAGCAATAACTTCTTCATTCATTAACCGATCATGTCCAGTTTTCTTCTCCTTATGGACACAAAGCGGCACTAGAAACTGAGCGGGTGGTGCTCCCTTTGTTGTTATAGTAATAGATTAAACCATAATTATTTTCTAAATTACAATACGCAATAACTTCTTCATTCATTAACCGATCATGTCCAGTTTTCTTCTCCTTATGGACACAAAGCGGCACTAGAAACTGAGCGGGTGGTGCTCCCTTTGTTGTTATAGTAATAGATTAAACCATAATTATTTTCTAAATTACAATAAGCAATAACTTCTACATTTATTAACCGATCATGTCCAGTTTTCTTCTCCTTATGGACACAAAGCGGCACTAGAAACTGAGCGGGTGGTGCTCCCTTTGTTGTTATAGTAATAGATTAAACCATAATTATTTTCTAAATTACAATAAGCAATAACTTCTTCATTCATTAACCGATCATGTCCAGTTTTCTTCTCCTTATGGACACAAAGCGGCACTAGAAACTGAGCGGGTGGTGCTCCCTTTGTTGTTATAGTAATAGATTAAACCATAATTATTTTCTAAATTACAATAAGCAATAACTTCTACATTTATTAACCGATCATGTCCAGTTTTCTTCTCCTTATGGACACAAAGCGGCACTAGAAACTGAGCGGGTGGTGCTCCCTTTGTTGTTATAGTAATAGATTAAACCATAATTATTTTCTAAATTACAATACGCAATAACTTCTTCATTCATTAACCGATCATGTCCAGTTTTCTTCTCCTTATGGACACAAAGCGGCACTAGAAACTGAGCGGGTGGTGCTCCCTTTGTTGTTATAGTAATAGATTAAACCATAATTATTTTCTAAATTACAATAAGCAATAACTTCTACATTTATTAACCGATCATGTCCAATTTTCTTCTCCTTATGGACACAAAGCGGCACTAGAAACTGAGCGGGTGGTGCTCCCTTTGTTGTTATAGTAATAGATTAAACCATAATTATTTTCTAAATTACAATACGCAATAACTTCTTCATTCATTAACCGATCATGTCCAGTTTTCTTCTCCTTATGGACACAAAGCGGCACTAGAAACTGAGCGGGTGGTGCTCCCTTTGTTGTTATAGTAATAGATTAAACCATAATTATTTTCTAAATTACAATACGCAATAACTTCTTCATTCATTAACCGATCATGTCCAGTTTTCTTCTCCTTATGGACACAAAGCGGCACTAGAAACTGAGCGGGTGGTGCTCCCTTTGTTGTTATAGTAATAGATTAAACCATAATTATTTTCTAAATTACAATAAGCAATAACTTCTACATTTATTAACCGATCATGTCCAGTTTTCTTCTCCTTATGGACACAAAGCGGCACTAGAAACTGAGCGGGTGGTGCTCCCTTTGTTGTTATAGTAATAGATTAAACCATAATTATTTTCTAAATTACAATAAGCAATAACTTCTTCATTCATTAACCGATCATGTCCAGTTTTCTTCTCCTTATGGACACAAAGCGGCACTAGAAACTGAGCGGGTGGTGCTCCCTTTGTTGTTATAGTAATAGATTAAACCATAATTATTTTCTAAATTACAATACGCAATAACTTCTTCATTCATTAACCGATCATGTCCAGTTTTCTTCTCCTTATGGACACAAAGCGGCACTAGAAACTGAGCGGGTGGTGCTCCCTTTGTTGTTATAGTAATAGATTAAACCATAATTATTTTCTAAATTACAATAAGCAATAACTTCTACATTTATTAACCGATCATGTCCAGTTTTCTTCTCCTTATGGACACAAAGCGGCACTAGAAACTGAGCGGGTGGTGCTCCCTTTGTTGTTATAGTAATAGATTAAACCATAATTATTTTCTAAATTACAATAAGCAATAACTTCTTCATTCATTAACCGATCATGTCCAGTTTTCTTCTCCTTATGGACACAAAGCGGCACTAGAAACTGAGCGGGTGGTGCTCCCTTTGTTGTTATAGTAATAGATTAAACCATAATTATTTTCTAAATTACAATAAGCAATAACTTCTACATTTATTAACCGATCATGTCCAGTTTTCTTCTCCTTATGGACACAAAGCGGCACTAGAAACTGAGCGGGTGGTGCTTCCTTTGTTGTTATAGTAATAGATTAAACCATAATTATTTTCTAAATTACAATAAGCAATAACTTCTACATTTATTAACCGATCATGTCCAGTTTTCTTCTCCTTATGGACACAAAGCGGCACTAGAAACTGAGCGGGTGGTGCTCCCTTTGTTGTTATAGTAATAGATTAAACCATAATTATTTTCTAAATTACAATAAGCAATAACTTCTACATTCATTAACCGATCATGTCCAGTTTTCTTCTCCTTATGGACACAAAGCGGCACTAGAAACTGAGCGGGTGGTGCTCCCTTTGTTGTTATAGTAATAGATTAAACCATAATTATTTTCTAAATTACAATAAGCAATAACTTCTTCATTCATTAACCGATCATGTCCAGTTTTCTTCTCCTTATGGACACAAAGCGGCACTAGAAACTGAGCGGGTGGTGCTTCCTTTGTTGTTATAGTAATAGATTAAACCATAATTATTTTCTAAATTACAATAAGCAATAACTTCTACATTTATTAACCGATCATGTCCAGTTTTCTTCTCCTTATGGACACAAAGCGGCACTAGAAACTGAGCGGGTGGTGCTCCCTTTGTTGTTATAGTAATAGATTAAACCATAATTATTTTCTAAATTACAATAAGCAATAACTTCTACATTCATTAACCGATCATGTCCAGTTTTCTTCTCCTTATGGACACAAAGCGGCACTAGAAACTGAGCGGGTGGTGCTCCCTTTGTTGTTATAGTAATAGATTAAACCATAATTATTTTCTAAATTACAATAAGCAATAACTTCTTCATTCATTAACCGATCATGTCCAGTTTTCTTCTCCTTATGGACACAAAGCGGCACTAGAAACTGAGCGGGTGGTGCTCCCTTTGTTGTTATAGTAATAGATTAAACCATAATTATTTTCTAAATTACAATAAGCAATAACTTCTACATTTATTAACCGATCATGTCCAGTTTTCTTCTCCTTATGGACACAAAGCGGCACTAGAAACTGAGCGGGTGGTGCTTCCTTTGTTGTTATAGTAATAGATTAAACCATAATTATTTTCTAAATTACAATACGCAATAACTTCTTCATTCATTAACCGATCATGTCCAGTTTTCTTCTCCTTATGGACACAAAGCGGCACTAGAAACTGAGCGGGTGGTGCTTCCTTTGTTGTTATAGTAATAGATTAAACCATAATTATTTTCTAAATTACAATACGCAATAACTTCTTCATTCATTAACCGATCATGTCCAGTTTTCTTCTCCTTATGGACACAAAGCGGCACTAGAAACTGAGCGGGTGGTGCTTCCTTTGTTGTTATAGTAATAGATTAAACCATAATTATTTTCTAAATTACAATACGCAATAACTTCTTCATTCATTAACCGATCATGTCCAGTTTTCTTCTCCTTATGGACACAAAGCGGCACTAGAAACTGAGCGGGTGGTGCTTCCTTTGTTGTTATAGTAATAGATTAAACCATAATTATTTTCTAAATTACAATACGCAATAACTTCTTCATTCATTAACCGATCATGTCCAGTTTTCTTCTCCTTATGGACACAAAGCGGCACTAGAAACTGAGCGGGTGGTGCTTCCTTTGTTGTTATAGTAATAGATTAAACCATAATTATTTTCTAAATTACAATACGCAATAACTTCTTCATTCATTAACCGATCATGTCCAGTTTTCTTCTCCTTATGGACACAAAGCGGCACTAGAAACTGAGCGGGTGGTGCTCCCTTTGTTGTTATAGTAATAGATTAAACCATAATTATTTTCTAAATTACAATAAGCAATAACTTCTTCATTCATTAACCGATCATGTCCAGTTTTCTTCTCCTTATGGACACAAAGCGGCACTAGAAACTGAGCGGGTGGTGCTCCCTTTGTTGTTATAGTAATAGATTAAACCATAATTATTTTCTAAATTACAATACGCAATAACTTCTTCATTCATTAACCGATCATGTCCAGTTTTCTTCTCCTTATGGACACAAAGCGGCACTAGAAACTGAGCGGGTGGTGCTCCCTTTGTTGTTATAGTAATAGATTAAACCATAATTATTTTCTAAATTACAATAAGCAATAACTTCTACATTTATTAACCGATCATGTCCAGTTTTCTTCTCCTTATGGACACAAAGCGGCACTAGAAACTGAGCGGGTGGTGCTTCCTTTGTTGTTATAGTAATAGATTAAACCATAATTATTTTCTAAATTACAATAAGCAATAACTTCTTCATTCATTAACCGATCATGTCCAGTTTTCTTCTCCTTATGGACACAAAGCGGCACTAGAAACTGAGCGGGTGGTGCTCCCTTTGTTGTTATAGTAATAGATTAAACCATAATTATTTTCTAAATTACAATAAGCAATAACTTCTACATTTATTAACCGATCATGTCCAGTTTTCTTCTCCTTATGGACACAAAGCGGCACTAGAAACTGAGCGGGTGGTGCTTCCTTTGTTGTTATAGTAATAGATTAAACCATAATTATTTTCTAAATTACAATAAGCAATAACTTCTACATTTATTAACCGATCATGTCCAGTTTTCTTCTCCTTATGGACACAAAGCGGCACTAGAAACTGAGCGGGTGGTGCTCCCTTTGTTGTTATAGTAATAGATTAAACCATAATTATTTTCTAAATTACAATAAGCAATAACTTCTACATTCATTAACCGATCATGTCCAGTTTTCTTCTCCTTATGGACACAAAGCGGCACTAGAAACTGAGCGGGTGGTGCTCCCTTTGTTGTTATAGTAATAGATTAAACCATAATTATTTTCTAAATTACAATAAGCAATAACTTCTTCATTCATTAACCGATCATGTCCAGTTTTCTTCTCCTTATGGACACAAAGCGGCACTAGAAACTGAGCGGGTGGTGCTTCCTTTGTTGTTATAGTAATAGATTAAACCATAATTATTTTCTAAATTACAATAAGCAATAACTTCTACATTTATTAACCGATCATGTCCAGTTTTCTTCTCCTTATGGACACAAAGCGGCACTAGAAACTGAGCGGGTGGTGCTCCCTTTGTTGTTATAGTAATAGATTAAACCATAATTATTTTCTAAATTACAATAAGCAATAACTTCTACATTCATTAACCGATCATGTCCAGTTTTCTTCTCCTTATGGACACAAAGCGGCACTAGAAACTGAGCGGGTGGTGCTCCCTTTGTTGTTATAGTAATAGATTAAACCATAATTATTTTCTAAATTACAATAAGCAATAACTTCTTCATTCATTAACCGATCATGTCCAGTTTTCTTCTCCTTATGGACACAAAGCGGCACTAGAAACTGAGCGGGTGGTGCTCCCTTTGTTGTTATAGTAATAGATTAAACCATAATTATTTTCTAAATTACAATAAGCAATAACTTCTACATTTATTAACCGATCATGTCCAGTTTTCTTCTCCTTATGGACACAAAGCGGCACTAGAAACTGAGCGGGTGGTGCTTCCTTTGTTGTTATAGTAATAGATTAAACCATAATTATTTTCTAAATTACAATACGCAATAACTTCTTCATTCATTAACCGATCATGTCCAGTTTTCTTCTCCTTATGGACACAAAGCGGCACTAGAAACTGAGCGGGTGGTGCTTCCTTTGTTGTTATAGTAATAGATTAAACCATAATTATTTTCTAAATTACAATACGCAATAACTTCTTCATTCATTAACCGATCATGTCCAGTTTTCTTCTCCTTATGGACACAAAGCGGCACTAGAAACTGAGCGGGTGGTGCTTCCTTTGTTGTTATAGTAATAGATTAAACCATAATTATTTTCTAAATTACAATACGCAATAACTTCTTCATTCATTAACCGATCATGTCCAGTTTTCTTCTCCTTATGGACACAAAGCGGCACTAGAAACTGAGCGGGTGGTGCTTCCTTTGTTGTTATAGTAATAGATTAAACCATAATTATTTTCTAAATTACAATACGCAATAACTTCTTCATTCATTAACCGATCATGTCCAGTTTTCTTCTCCTTATGGACACAAAGCGGCACTAGAAACTGAGCGGGTGGTGCTTCCTTTGTTGTTATAGTAATAGATTAAACCATAATTATTTTCTAAATTACAATACGCAATAACTTCTTCATTCATTAACCGATCATGTCCAGTTTTCTTCTCCTTATGGACACAAAGCGGCACTAGAAACTGAGCGGGTGGTGCTCCCTTTGTTGTTATAGTAATAGATTAAACCATAATTATTTTCTAAATTACAATAAGCAATAACTTCTTCATTCATTAACCGATCATGTCCAGTTTTCTTCTCCTTATGGACACAAAGCGGCACTAGAAACTGAGCGGGTGGTGCTCCCTTTGTTGTTATAGTAATAGATTAAACCATAATTATTTTCTAAATTACAATACGCAATAACTTCTTCATTCATTAACCGATCATGTCCAGTTTTCTTCTCCTTATGGACACAAAGCGGCACTAGAAACTGAGCGGGTGGTGCTCCCTTTGTTGTTATAGTAATAGATTAAACCATAATTATTTTCTAAATTACAATAAGCAATAACTTCTACATTTATTAACCGATCATGTCCAGTTTTCTTCTCCTTATGGACACAAAGCGGCACTAGAAACTGAGCGGGTGGTGCTCCCTTTGTTGTTATAGTAATAGATTAAACCATAATTATTTTCTAAATTACAATAAGCAATAACTTCTTCATTCATTAACCGATCATGTCCAGTTTTCTTCTCCTTATGGACACAAAGCGGCACTAGAAACTGAGCGGGTGGTGCTCCCTTTGTTGTTATAGTAATAGATTAAACCATAATTATTTTCTAAATTACAATACGCAATAACTTCTTCATTCATTAACCGATCATGTCCAGTTTTCTTCTCCTTATGGACACAAAGCGGCACTAGAAACTGAGCGGGTGGTGCTCCCTTTGTTGTTATAGTAATAGATTAAACCATAATTATTTTCTAAATTACAATAAGCAATAACTTCTACATTTATTAACCGATCATGTCCAGTTTTCTTCTCCTTATGGACACAAAGCGGCACTAGAAACTGAGCGGGTGGTGCTCCCTTTGTTGTTATAGTAATAGATTAAACCATAATTATTTTCTAAATTACAATACGCAATAACTTCTTCATTCATTAACCGATCATGTCCAGTTTTCTTCTCCTTATGGACACAAAGCGGCACTAGAAACTGAGCGGGTGGTGCTCCCTTTGTTGTTATAGTAATAGATTAAACCATAATTATTTTCTAAATTACAATAAGCAATAACTTCTACATTTATTAACCGATCATGTCCAGTTTTCTTCTCCTTATGGACACAAAGCGGCACTAGAAACTGAGCGGGTGGTGCTCCCTTTGTTGTTATAGTAATAGATTAAACCATAATTATTTTCTAAATTACAATAAGCAATAACTTCTTCATTCATTAACCGATCATGTCCAGTTTTCTTCTCCTTATGGACACAAAGCGGCACTAGAAACTGAGCGGGTGGTGCTCCCTTTGTTGTTATAGTAATAGATTAAACCATAATTATTTTCTAAATTACAATAAGCAATAACTTCTACATTTATTAACCGATCATGTCCAGTTTTCTTCTCCTTATGGACACAAAGCGGCACTAGAAACTGAGCGGGTGGTGCTCCCTTTGTTGTTATAGTAATAGATTAAACCATAATTATTTTCTAAATTACAATACGCAATAACTTCTTCATTCATTAACCGATCATGTCCAGTTTTCTTCTCCTTATGGACACAAAGCGGCACTAGAAACTGAGCGGGTGGTGCTCCCTTTGTTGTTATAGTAATAGATTAAACCATAATTATTTTCTAAATTACAATAAGCAATAACTTCTACATTTATTAACCGATCATGTCCAGTTTTCTTCTCCTTATGGACACAAAGCGGCACTAGAAACTGAGCGGGTGGTGCTCCCTTTGTTGTTATAGTAATAGATTAAACCATAATTATTTTCTAAATTACAATACGCAATAACTTCTTCATTCATTAACCGATCATGTCCAGTTTTCTTCTCCTTATGGACACAAAGCGGCACTAGAAACTGAGCGGGTGGTGCTCCCTTTGTTGTTATAGTAATAGATTAAACCATAATTATTTTCTAAATTACAATAAGCAATAACTTCTACATTTATTAACCGATCATGTCCAGTTTTCTTCTCCTTATGGACACAAAGCGGCACTAGAAACTGAGCGGGTGGTGCTCCCTTTGTTGTTATAGTAATAGATTAAACCATAATTATTTTCTAAATTACAATACGCAATAACTTCTTCATTCATTAACCGATCATGTCCAGTTTTCTTCTCCTTATGGACACAAAGCGGCACTAGAAACTGAGCGGGTGGTGCTCCCTTTGTTGTTATAGTAATAGATTAAACCATAATTATTTTCTAAATTACAATAAGCAATAACTTCTACATTTATTAACCGATCATGTCCAGTTTTCTTCTCCTTATGGACACAAAGCGGCACTAGAAACTGAGCGGGTGGTGCTCCCTTTGTTGTTATAGTAATAGATTAAACCATAATTATTTTCTAAATTACAATAAGCAATAACTTCTTCATTCATTAACCGATCATGTCCAGTTTTCTTCTCCTTATGGACACAAAGCGGCACTAGAAACTGAGCGGGTGGTGCTCCCTTTGTTGTTATAGTAATAGATTAAACCATAATTATTTTCTAAATTACAATAAGCAATAACTTCTACATTTATTAACCGATCATGTCCAGTTTTCTTCTCCTTATGGACACAAAGCGGCACTAGAAACTGAGCGGGTGGTGCTCCCTTTGTTGTTATAGTAATAGATTAAACCATAATTATTTTCTAAATTACAATACGCAATAACTTCTTCATTCATTAACCGATCATGTCCAGTTTTCTTCTCCTTATGGACACAAAGCGGCACTAGAAACTGAGCGGGTGGTGCTCCCTTTGTTGTTATAGTAATAGATTAAACCATAATTATTTTCTAAATTACAATAAGCAATAACTTCTTCATTCATTAACCGATCATGTCCAGTTTTCTTCTCCTTATGGACACAAAGCGGCACTAGAAACTGAGCGGGTGGTGCTCCCTTTGTTGTTATAGTAATAGATTAAACCATAATTATTTTCTAAATTACAATACGCAATAACTTCTTCATTCATTAACCGATCATGTCCAGTTTTCTTCTCCTTATGGACACAAAGCGGCACTAGAAACTGAGCGGGTGGTGCTCCCTTTGTTGTTATAGTAATAGATTAAACCATAATTATTTTCTAAATTACAATAAGCAATAACTTCTTCATTTATTAACGGATCATGTCCAGTTTTCTTCTCCTTATGGACACAAAGCGGCACTAGAAACTGAGCGGGTGGTGCTCCCTTTGTTGTTATAGTAATAGATTAAACCATAATTATTTTCTAAATTACAATAAGCAATAACTTCTTCATTCATTAACCGATCATGTCCAGTTTTCTTCTCCTTATGGACACAAAGCGGCACTAGAAACTGAGCGGGTGGTGCTCCCTTTGTTGTTATAGTAATAGATTAAACCATAATTATTTTCTAAATTACAATAAGCAATAACTTCTACATTTATTAACCGATCATGTCCAGTTTTCTTCTCCTTATGGACACAAAGCGGCACTAGAAACTGAGCGGGTGGTGCTTCCTTTGTTGTTATAGTAATAGATTAAACCATAATTATTTTCTAAATTACAATAAGCAATAACTTCTTCATTTATTAACGGATCATGTCCAGTTTTCTTCTCCTTATGGACACTAAGCGGCACTAGAAACTGAGCGGGTGGTGCTCCCTTTGTTGTTATAGTAATAGATTAAACCATAATTATTTTCTAAATTACAATAAGCAATAACTTCTTCATTTATTAACCGATCATGTCCAGTTTTCTTCTCCTTATGGACACAAAGCGGCACTAGAAACTGAGCGGGTGGTGCTCCCTTTGTTGTTATAGTAATAGATTAAACCATAATTATTTTCTAAATTACAATAAGCAATAACTTCTTCATTTATTAACCGATCATGTCCAGTTTTCTTCTCCTTATGGACACTAAGCGGCACTAGAAACTGAGCGGGTGGTGCTCCCTTTGTTGTTATAGTAATAGATTAAACCATAATTATTTTCTAAATTACAATAAGCAATAACTTCTTCATTTATTAACGGATCATGTCCAGTTTTCTTCTCCTTATGGACACAAAGCGGCACTAGAAACTGAGCGGGTGGTGCTCCCTTTGTTGTTATAGTAATAGATTAAACCATAATTATTTTCTAAATTACAATAAGCAATAACTTCTTCATTTATTAACCGATCATGTCCAGTTTTCTTCTCCTTATGGACACAAAGCGGCACTAGAAACTGAGCGGGTGGTGCTCCCTTTGTTGTTATAGTAATAGATTAAACCATAATTATTTTCTAAATTACAATAAGCAATAACTTCTTCATTTATTAACCGATCATGTCCAGTTTTCTTCTCCTTATGGACACTAAGCGGCACTAGAAACTGAGCGGGTGGTGCTCCCTTTGTTGTTATAGTAATAGATTAAACCATAATTATTTTCTAAATTACAATAAGCAATAACTTCTTCATTTATTAACCGATCATGTCCAGTTTTCTTCTCCTTATGGACACAAAGCGGCACTAGAAACTGAGCGGGTGGTGCTCCCTTTGTTGTTATAGTAATAGATTAAACCATAATTATTTTCTAAATTACAATAAGCAATAACTTCTTCATTTATTAACCGATCATGTCCAGTTTTCTTCTCCTTATGGACACTAAGCGGCACTAGAAACTGAGCGGGTGGTGCTCCCTTTGTTGTTATAGTAATAGATTAAACCATAATTATTTTCTAAATTACAATAAGCAATAACTTCTTCATTTATTAACGGATCATGTCCAGTTTTCTTCTCCTTATGGACACAAAGCGGCACTAGAAACTGAGCGGGTGGTGCTCCCTTTGTTGTTATAGTAATAGATTAAACCATAATTATTTTCTAAATTACAATAAGCAATAACTTCTTCATTCATTAACCGATCATGTCCAGTTTTCTTCTCCTTATGGACACTAAGCGGCACTAGAAACTGAGCGGGTGGTGCTCCCTTTGTTGTTATAGTAATAGATTAAACCATAATTATTTTCTAAATTACAATAAGCAATAACTTCTTCATTCATTAACCGATCATGTCCAGTTTTCTTCTCCTTATGGACACTAAGCGGCACTAGAAACTGAGCGGGTGGTGCTCCCTTTGTTGTTATAGTAATAGATTAAACCATAATTATTTTCTAAATTACAATAAGCAATAACTTCTTCATTCATTAACCGATCATGTCCAGTTTTCTTCTCCTTATGGACACTAAGCGGCACTAGAAACTGAGCGGGTGGTGCTCCCTTTGTTGTTATAGTAATAGATTAAACCATAATTATTTTCTAAATTACAATAAGCAATAACTTCTTCATTTATTAACGGATCATGTCCAGTTTTCTTCTCCTTATGGACACTAAGCGGCACTAGAAACTGAGCGGGTGGTGCTCCCTTTGTTGTTATAGTAATAGATTAAACCATAATTATTTTCTAAATTACAATAAGCAATAACTTCTTCATTTATTAACGGATCATGTCCAGTTTTCTTCTCCTTATGGACACTAAGCGGCACTAGAAACTGAGCGGGTGGTGCTCCCTTTGTTGTTATAGTAATAGATTAAACCATAATTATTTTCTAAATTACAATAAGCAATAACTTCTTCATTTATTAACCGATCATGTCCAGTTTTCTTCTCCTTATGGACACTAAGCGGCACTAGAAACTGAGCGGGTGGTGCTCCCTTTGTTGTTATAGTAATAGATTAAACCATAATTATTTTCTAAATTACAATAAGCAATAACTTCTTCATTCATTAACCGATCATGTCCAGTTTTCTTCTGCTTATGCACACTAAGCGGCACTAGAAACTGAGCGGGTGGTGCTCCCTTTGTTGTTATAGTAATAGATTAAACCATAATTATTTTCTAAATTACAATAAGCAATAACTTCTTCATTTATTAACGGATCATGTCCAGTTTTCTTCTCCTTATGGACACTAAGCGGCACTAGAAACTGAGCGGGTGGTGCTCCCTTTGTTGTTATAGTAATAGATTAAACCATAATTATTTTCTAAATTACAATAAGCAATAACTTCTTCATTTATTAACGGATCATGTCCAGTTTTCTTCTCCTTATGGACACTAAGCGGCACTAGAAACTGAGCGGGTGGTGCTCCCTTTGTTGTTATAGTAATAGATTAAACCATAATTATTTTCTAAATTACAATAAGCAATAACTTCTTCATTTATTAACGGATCATGTCCAGTTTTCTTCTCCTTATGGACACTAAGCGGCACTAGAAACTGAGCGGGTGGTGCTCCCTTTGTTGTTATAGTAATAGATTAAACCATAATTATTTTCTAAATTACAATAAGCAATAACTTCTACATTTATTAACCGATCATGTCCAGTTTTCTTCTCCTTATGGACACTAAGCGGCACTAGAAACTGAGCGGGTGGTGCTCCCTTTGTTGTTATAGTAATAGATTAAACCATAATTATTTTCTAAATTACAATAAGCAATAACTTCTTCATTTATTAACGGATCATGTCCAGTTTTCTTCTCCTTATGGACACTAAGCGGCACTAGAAACTGAGCGGGTGGTGCTCCCTTTGTTGTTATAGTAATAGATTAAACCATAATTATTTTCTAAATTACAATAAGCAATAACTTCTTCATTTATTAACCGATCATGTCCAGTTTTCTTCTCCTTATGGACACTAAGCGGCACTAGAAACTGAGCGGGTGGTGCTCCCTTTGTTGTTATAGTAATAGATTAAACCATAATTATTTTCTAAATTACAATAAGCAATAACTTCTTCATTTATTAACGGATCATGTCCAGTTTTCTTCTCCTTATGGACACTAAGCGGCACTAGAAACTGAGCGGGTGGTGCTCCCTTTGTTGTTATAGTAATAGATTAAACCATAATTATTTTCTAAATTACAATAAGCAATAACTTCTTCATTTATTAACGGATCATGTCCAGTTTTCTTCTCCTTATGGACACTAAGCGGCACTAGAAACTGAGCGGGTGGTGCTCCCTTTGTTGTTATAGTAATAGATTAAACCATAATTATTTTCTAAATTACAATAAGCAATAACTTCTTCATTTATTAACCGATCATGTCCAGTTTTCTTCTCCTTATGGACACTAAGCGGCACTAGAAACTGAGCGGGTGGTGCTCCCTTTGTTGTTATAGTAATAGATTAAACCATAATTATTTTCTAAATTACAATAAGCAATAACTTCTTCATTCATTAACCGATCATGTCCAGTTTTCTTCTCCTTATGGACACTAAGCGGCACTAGAAACTGAGCGGGTGGTGCTCCCTTTGTTGTTATAGTAATAGATTAAACCATAATTATTTTCTAAATTACAATAAGCAATAACTTCTTCATTTATTAACGGATCATGTCCAGTTTTCTTCTCCTTATGGACACTAAGCGGCACTAGAAACTGAGCGGGTGGTGCTCCCTTTGTTGTTATAGTAATAGATTAAACCATAATTATTTTCTAAATTACAATAAGCAATAACTTCTTCATTCATTAACCGATCATGTCCAGTTTTCTTCTCCTTATGGACACTAAGCGGCACTAGAAACTGAGCGGGTGGTGCTCCCTTTGTTGTTATAGTAATAGATTAAACCATAATTATTTTCTAAATTACAATAAGCAATAACTTCTACATTTATTAACCGATCATGTCCAGTTTTCTTCTCCTTATGGACACAAAGCGGCACTAGAAACTGAGCGGGTGGTGCTCCCTTTGTTGTTATAGTAATAGATTAAACCATAATTATTTTCTAAATTACAATAAGCAATAACTTCTACATTTATTAACCGATCATGTCCAGTTTTCTTCTCCTTATGGACACAAAGCGGCACTAGAAACTGAGCGGGTGGTGCTCCCTTTGTTGTTATAGTAATAGATTAAACCATAATTATTTTCTAAATTACAATAAGCAATAACTTCTTCATTCATTAACCGATCATGTCCAGTTTTCTTCTGCTTATGCACACTAAGCGGCACTAGAAACTGAGCGGGTGGTGCTCCCTTTGTTGTTATAGTAATAGATTAAACCATAATTATTTTCTAAATTACAATAAGCAATAACTTCTTCATTCATTAACCGATCATGTCCAGTTTTCTTCTCCTTATGGACACTAAGCGGCACTAGAAACTGAGCGGGTGGTGCTCCCTTTGTTGTTATAGTAATAGATTAAACCATAATTATTTTCTAAATTACAATAAGCAATAACTTCTTCATTCATTAACCGATCATGTCCAGTTTTCTTCTCCTTATGGACACTAAGCGGCACTAGAAACTGAGCGGGTGGTGCTCCCTTTGTTGTTATAGTAATAGATTAAACCATAATTATTTTCTAAATTACAATAAGCAATAACTTCTACATTTATTAACCGATCATGTCCAGTTTTCTTCTCCTTATGGACACAAAGCGGCACTAGAAACTGAGCGGGTGGTGCTCCCTTTGTTGTTATAGTAATAGATTAAACCATAATTATTTTCTAAATTACAATAAGCAATAACTTCTACATTTATTAACCGATCATGTCCAGTTTTCTTCTCCTTATGGACACTAAGCGGCACTAGAAACTGAGCGGGTGGTGCTCCCTTTGTTGTTATAGTAATAGATTAAACCATAATTATTTTCTAAATTACAATAAGCAATAACTTCTACATTTATTAACCGATCATGTCCAGTTTTCTTCTCCTTATGGACACAAAGCGGCACTAGAAACTGAGCGGGTGGTGCTCCCTTTGTTGTTATAGTAATAGATTAAACCATAATTATTTTCTAAATTACAATAAGCAATAACTTCTACATTTATTAACCGATCATGTCCAGTTTTCTTCTCCTTATGGACACTAAGCGGCACTAGAAACTGAGCGGGTGGTGCTCCCTTTGTTGTTATAGTAATAGATTAAACCATAATTATTTTCTAAATTACAATAAGCAATAACTTCTACATTTATTAACCGATCATGTCCAGTTTTCTTCTCCTTATGGACACAAAGCGGCACTAGAAACTGAGCGGGTGGTGCTCCCTTTGTTGTTATAGTAATAGATTAAACCATAATTATTTTCTAAATTACAATAAGCAATAACTTCTACATTTATTAACCGATCATGTCCAGTTTTCTTCTCCTTATGGACACAAAGCGGCACTAGAAACTGAGCGGGTGGTGCTCCCTTTGTTGTTATAGTAATAGATTAAACCATAATTATTTTCTAAATTACAATAAGCAATAACTTCTACATTTATTAACCGATCATGTCCAGTTTTCTTCTCCTTATGGACACTAAGCGGCACTAGAAACTGAGCGGGTGGTGCTCCCTTTGTTGTTATAGTAATAGATTAAACCATAATTATTTTCTAAATTACAATAAGCAATAACTTCTTCATTCATTAACCGATCATGTCCAGTTTTCTTCTCCTTATGGACACTAAGCGGCACTAGAAACTGAGCGGGTGGTGCTCCCTTTGTTGTTATAGTAATAGATTAAACCATAATTATTTTCTAAATTACAATAAGCAATAACTTCTTCATTCATTAACCGATCATGTCCAGTTTTCTTCTCCTTATGGACACTAAGCGGCACTAGAAACTGAGCGGGTGGTGCTCCCTTTGTTGTTATAGTAATAGATTAAACCATAATTATTTTCTAAATTACAATAAGCAATAACTTCTACATTTATTAACCGATCATGTCCAGTTTTCTTCTCCTTATGGACACAAAGCGGCACTAGAAACTGAGCGGGTGGTGCTCCCTTTGTTGTTATAGTAATAGATTAAACCATAATTATTTTCTAAATTACAATAAGCAATAACTTCTACATTTATTAACCGATCATGTCCAGTTTTCTTCTCCTTATGGACACTAAGCGGCACTAGAAACTGAGCGGGTGGTGCTCCCTTTGTTGTTATAGTAATAGATTAAACCATAATTATTTTCTAAATTACAATAAGCAATAACTTCTACATTTATTAACCGATCATGTCCAGTTTTCTTCTCCTTATGGACACAAAGCGGCACTAGAAACTGAGCGGGTGGTGCTCCCTTTGTTGTTATAGTAATAGATTAAACCATAATTATTTTCTAAATTACAATAAGCAATAACTTCTACATTTATTAACCGATCATGTCCAGTTTTCTTCTCCTTATGGACACTAAGCGGCACTAGAAACTGAGCGGGTGGTGCTCCCTTTGTTGTTATAGTAATAGATTAAACCATAATTATTTTCTAAATTACAATAAGCAATAACTTCTTCATTCATTAACCGATCATGTCCAGTTTTCTTCTCCTTATGGACACTAAGCGGCACTAGAAACTGAGCGGGTGGTGCTCCCTTTGTTGTTATAGTAATAGATTAAACCATAATTATTTTCTAAATTACAATAAGCAATAACTTCTTCATTCATTAACCGATCATGTCCAGTTTTCTTCTCCTTATGGACACTAAGCGGCACTAGAAACTGAGCGGGTGGTGCTCCCTTTGTTGTTATAGTAATAGATTAAACCATAATTATTTTCTAAATTACAATAAGCAATAACTTCTACATTTATTAACCGATCATGTCCAGTTTTCTTCTCCTTATGGACACAAAGCGGCACTAGAAACTGAGCGGGTGGTGCTCCCTTTGTTGTTATAGTAATAGATTAAACCATAATTATTTTCTAAATTACAATAAGCAATAACTTCTACATTTATTAACCGATCATGTCCAGTTTTCTTCTCCTTATGGACACAAAGCGGCACTAGAAACTGAGCGGGTGGTGCTCCCTTTGTTGTTATAGTAATAGATTAAACCATAATTATTTTCTAAATTACAATAAGCAATAACTTCTTCATTCATTAACCGATCATGTCCAGTTTTCTTCTCCTTATGGACACTAAGCGGCACTAGAAACTGAGCGGGTGGTGCTCCCTTTGTTGTTATAGTAATAGATTAAACCATAATTATTTTCTAAATTACAATAAGCAATAACTTCTTCATTTATTAACGGATCATGTCCAGTTTTCTTCTCCTTATGGACACTAAGCGGCACTAGAAACTGAGCGGGTGGTGCTCCCTTTGTTGTTATAGTAATAGATTAAACCATAATTATTTTCTAAATTACAATAAGCAATAACTTCTTCATTCATTAACCGATCATGTCCAGTTTTCTTCTCCTTATGGACACTAAGCGGCACTAGAAACTGAGCGGGTGGTGCTCCCTTTGTTGTTATAGTAATAGATTAAACCATAATTATTTTCTAAATTACAATAAGCAATAACTTCTTCATTCATTAACCGATCATGTCCAGTTTTCTTCTCCTTATGGACACTAAGCGGCACTAGAAACTGAGCGGGTGGTGCTCCCTTTGTTGTTATAGTAATAGATTAAACCATAATTATTTTCTAAATTACAATAAGCAATAACTTCTTCATTCATTAACCGATCATGTCCAGTTTTCTTCTCCTTATGGACACAAAGCGGCACTAGAAACTGAGCGGGTGGTGCTCCCTTTGTTGTTATAGTAATAGATTAAACCATAATTATTTTCTAAATTACAATAAGCAATAACTTCTTCATTCATTAACCGATCATGTCCAGTTTTCTTCTCCTTATGGACACTAAGCGGCACTAGAAACTGAGCGGGTGGTGCTCCCTTTGTTGTTATAGTAATAGATTAAACCATAATTATTTTCTAAATTACAATAAGCAATAACTTCTACATTTATTAACCGATCATGTCCAGTTTTCTTCTCCTTATGGACACAAAGCGGCACTAGAAACTGAGCGGGTGGTGCTCCCTTTGTTGTTATAGTAATAGATTAAACCATAATTATTTTCTAAATTACAATAAGCAATAACTTCTTCATTCATTAACCGATCATGTCCAGTTTTCTTCTCCTTATGGACACAAAGCGGCACTAGAAACTGAGCGGGTGGTGCTCCCTTTGTTGTTATAGTAATAGATTAAACCATAATTATTTTCTAAATTACAATAAGCAATAACTTCTTCATTTATTAACCGATCATGTCCAGTTTTCTTCTCCTTATGGACACTAAGCGGCACTAGAAACTGAGCGGGTGGTGCTCCCTTTGTTGTTATAGTAATAGATTAAACCATAATTATTTTCTAAATTACAATAAGCAATAACTTCTTCATTTATTAACGGATCATGTCCAGTTTTCTTCTCCTTATGGACACTAAGCGGCACTAGAAACTGAGCGGGTGGTGCTCCCTTTGTTGTTATAGTAATAGATTAAACCATAATTATTTTCTAAATTACAATAAGCAATAACTTCTACATTTATTAACCGATCATGTCCAGTTTTCTTCTCCTTATGGACACTAAGCGGCACTAGAAACTGAGCGGGTGGTGCTCCCTTTGTTGTTATAGTAATAGATTAAACCATAATTATTTTCTAAATTACAATAAGCAATAACTTCTTCATTTATTAACGGATCATGTCCAGTTTTCTTCTCCTTATGGACACTAAGCGGCACTAGAAACTGAGCGGGTGGTGCTCCCTTTGTTGTTATAGTAATAGATTAAACCATAATTATTTTCTAAATTACAATAAGCAATAACTTCTTCATTTATTAACGGATCATGTCCAGTTTTCTTCTCCTTATGGACACTAAGCGGCACTAGAAACTGAGCGGGTGGTGCTCCCTTTGTTGTTATAGTAATAGATTAAACCATAATTATTTTCTAAATTACAATAAGCAATAACTTCTTCATTCATTAACCGATCATGTCCAGTTTTCTTCTCCTTATGGACACTAAGCGGCACTAGAAACTGAGCGGGTGGTGCTCCCTTTGTTGTTATAGTAATAGATTAAACCATAATTATTTTCTAAATTACAATAAGCAATAACTTCTTCATTCATTAACCGATCATGTCCAGTTTTCTTCTCCTTATGGACACAAAGCGGCACTAGAAACTGAGCGGGTGGTGCTCCCTTTGTTGTTATAGTAATAGATTAAACCATAATTATTTTCTAAATTACAATAAGCAATAACTTCTTCATTCATTAACCGATCATGTCCAGTTTTCTTCTCCTTATGGACACTAAGCGGCACTAGAAACTGAGCGGGTGGTGCTCCCTTTGTTGTTATAGTAATAGATTAAACCATAATTATTTTCTAAATTACAATAAGCAATAACTTCTTCATTTATTAACCGATCATGTCCAGTTTTCTTCTCCTTATGGACACTAAGCGGCACTAGAAACTGAGCGGGTGGTGCTCCCTTTGTTGTTATAGTAATAGATTAAACCATAATTATTTTCTAAATTACAATAAGCAATAACTTCTTCATTTATTAACGGATCATGTCCAGTTTTCTTCTCCTTATGGACACTAAGCGGCACTAGAAACTGAGCGGGTGGTGCTCCCTTTGTTGTTATAGTAATAGATTAAACCATAATTATTTTCTAAATTACAATAAGCAATAACTTCTTCATTCATTAACCGATCATGTCCAGTTTTCTTCTCCTTATGGACACTAAGCGGCACTAGAAACTGAGCGGGTGGTGCTCCCTTTGTTGTTATAGTAATAGATTAAACCATAATTATTTTC
The DNA here is from genome assembly GCA_963695495.1 of Hololepta plana. Taxonomy (NCBI): domain Eukaryota; kingdom Metazoa; phylum Arthropoda; class Insecta; order Coleoptera; family Histeridae; genus Hololepta; species Hololepta plana. The sequence continues at coordinate 41,289 of CAVOJK010000273.1, read as the reverse complement.
TAAATTACAATAAGCAATAACTTCTTCATTTATTAACCGATCATGTCCAGTTTTCTTCTCCTTATGGACACTAAGCGGCACTAGAAACTGAGCGGGTGGTGCTCCCTTTGTTGTTATAGTAATAGATTAAACCATAATTATTTTCTAAATTACAATAAGCAATAACTTCTTCATTTATTAACCGATCATGTCCAGTTTTCTTCTCCTTATGGACACTAAGCGGCACTAGAAACTGAGCGGGTGGTGCTCCCTTTGTTGTTATAGTAATAGATTAAACCATAATTATTTTCTAAATTACAATAAGCAATAACTTCTTCATTTATTATCCGATCATGTCCAGTTTTCTTCTGCTTATGGACACTAAGCGGCACTAGAAACTGAGCGGGTGGTGCTCCCTTTGTTGTTATAGTAATAGATTAAACCATAATTATTTTCTAAATTACAATAAGCAATAACTTCTTCATTTATTAACCGATCATGTCCAGTTTTCTTCTCCTTATGGACACTAAGCGGCACTAGAAACTGAGCGGGTGGTGCTCCCTTTGTTGTTATAGTAATAGATTAAACCATAATTATTTTCTAAATTACAATAAGCAATAACTTCTTCATTTATTATCCGATCATGTCCAGTTTTCTTCTGCTTATGGACACTAAGCGGCACTAGAAACTGAGCGGGTGGTGCTCCCTTTGTTGTTATAGTAATAGATTAAACCATAATTATTTTCTAAATTACAATAAGCAATAACTTCTTCATTTATTAACCGATCATGTCCAGTTTTCTTCTCCTTATGGACACTAAGCGGCACTAGAAACTGAGCGGGTGGTGCTCCCTTTGTTGTTATAGTAATAGATTAAACCATAATTATTTTCTAAATTACAATAAGCAATAACTTCTTCATTTATTAACGGATCATGTCCAGTTTTCTTCTCCTTATGGACACTAAGCGGCACTAGAAACTGAGCGGGTGGTGCTCCCTTTGTTGTTATAGTAATAGATTAAACCATAATTATTTTCTAAATTACAATAAGCAATAACTTCTTCATTTATTAACGGATCATGTCCAGTTTTCTTCTCCTTATGGACACTAAGCGGCACTAGAAACTGAGCGGGTGGTGCTCCCTTTGTTGTTATAGTAATAGATTAAACCATAATTATTTTCTAAATTACAATAAGCAATAACTTCTTCATTTATTAACGGATCATGTCCAGTTTTCTTCTCCTTATGGACACTAAGCGGCACTAGAAACTGAGCGGGTGGTGCTCCCTTTGTTGTTATAGTAATAGATTAAACCATAATTATTTTCTAAATTACAATAAGCAATAACTTCTTCATTTATTAACCGATCATGTCCAGTTTTCTTCTCCTTATGGACACTAAGCGGCACTAGAAACTGAGCGGGTGGTGCTCCCTTTGTTGTTATAGTAATAGATTAAACCATAATTATTTTCTAAATTACAATAAGCAATAACTTCTTCATTCATTAACCGATCATGTCCAGTTTTCTTCTCCTTATGGACACTAAGCGGCACTAGAAACTGAGCGGGTGGTGCTCCCTTTGTTGTTATAGTAATAGATTAAACCATAATTATTTTCTAAATTACAATAAGCAATAACTTCTTCATTTATTAACCGATCATGTCCAGTTTTCTTCTCCTTATGGACACTAAGCGGCACTAGAAACTGAGCGGGTGGTGCTCCCTTTGTTGTTATAGTAATAGATTAAACCATAATTATTTTCTAAATTACAATAAGCAATAACTTCTTCATTCATTAACCGATCATGTCCAGTTTTCTTCTCCTTATGGACACTAAGCGGCACTAGAAACTGAGCGGGTGGTGCTCCCTTTGTTGTTATAGTAATAGATTAAACCATAATTATTTTCTAAATTACAATAAGCAATAACTTCTTCATTTATTAACGGATCATGTCCAGTTTTCTTCTCCTTATGGACACTAAGCGGCACTAGAAACTGAGCGGGTGGTGCTCCCTTTGTTGTTATAGTAATAGATTAAACCATAATTATTTTCTAAATTACAATAAGCAATAACTTCTTCATTCATTAACCGATCATGTCCAGTTTTCTTCTCCTTATGGACACTAAGCGGCACTAGAAACTGAGCGGGTGGTGCTCCCTTTGTTGTTATAGTAATAGATTAAACCATAATTATTTTCTAAATTACAATAAGCAATAACTTCTACATTTATTAACCGATCATGTCCAGTTTTCTTCTCCTTATGGACACAAAGCGGCACTAGAAACTGAGCGGGTGGTGCTCCCTTTGTTGTTATAGTAATAGATTAAACCATAATTATTTTCTAAATTACAATAAGCAATAACTTCTACATTTATTAACCGATCATGTCCAGTTTTCTTCTCCTTATGGACACAAAGCGGCACTAGAAACTGAGCGGGTGGTGCTCCCTTTGTTGTTATAGTAATAGATTAAACCATAATTATTTTCTAAATTACAATAAGCAATAACTTCTTCATTCATTAACCGATCATGTCCAGTTTTCTTCTCCTTATGGACACTAAGCGGCACTAGAAACTGAGCGGGTGGTGCTCCCTTTGTTGTTATAGTAATAGATTAAACCATAATTATTTTCTAAATTACAATAAGCAATAACTTCTACATTTATTAACCGATCATGTCCAGTTTTCTTCTCCTTATGGACACAAAGCGGCACTAGAAACTGAGCGGGTGGTGCTCCCTTTGTTGTTATAGTAATAGATTAAACCATAATTATTTTCTAAATTACAATAAGCAATAACTTCTACATTTATTAACCGATCATGTCCAGTTTTCTTCTCCTTATGGACACTAAGCGGCACTAGAAACTGAGCGGGTGGTGCTCCCTTTGTTGTTATAGTAATAGATTAAACCATAATTATTTTCTAAATTACAATAAGCAATAACTTCTTCATTCATTAACCGATCATGTCCAGTTTTCTTCTCCTTATGGACACTAAGCGGCACTAGAAACTGAGCGGGTGGTGCTCCCTTTGTTGTTATAGTAATAGATTAAACCATAATTATTTTCTAAATTACAATAAGCAATAACTTCTACATTTATTAACCGATCATGTCCAGTTTTCTTCTCCTTATGGACACTAAGCGGCACTAGAAACTGAGCGGGTGGTGCTCCCTTTGTTGTTATAGTAATAGATTAAACCATAATTATTTTCTAAATTACAATAAGCAATAACTTCTACATTTATTAACCGATCATGTCCAGTTTTCTTCTCCTTATGGACACTAAGCGGCACTAGAAACTGAGCGGGTGGTGCTCCCTTTGTTGTTATAGTAATAGATTAAACCATAATTATTTTCTAAATTACAATAAGCAATAACTTCTACATTTATTAACCGATCATGTCCAGTTTTCTTCTCCTTATGGACACTAAGCGGCACTAGAAACTGAGCGGGTGGTGCTCCCTTTGTTGTTATAGTAATAGATTAAACCATAATTATTTTCTAAATTACAATAAGCAATAACTTCTACATTTATTAACCGATCATGTCCAGTTTTCTTCTCCTTATGGACACTAAGCGGCACTAGAAACTGAGCGGGTGGTGCTCCCTTTGTTGTTATAGTAATAGATTAAACCATAATTATTTTCTAAATTACAATAAGCAATAACTTCTACATTTATTAACCGATCATGTCCAGTTTTCTTCTCCTTATGGACACAAAGCGGCACTAGAAACTGAGCGGGTGGTGCTCCCTTTGTTGTTATAGTAATAGATTAAACCATAATTATTTTCTAAATTACAATAAGCAATAACTTCTTCATTCATTAACCGATCATGTCCAGTTTTCTTCTCCTTATGGACACTAAGCGGCACTAGAAACTGAGCGGGTGGTGCTCCCTTTGTTGTTATAGTAATAGATTAAACCATAATTATTTTCTAAATTACAATAAGCAATAACTTCTTCATTCATTAACCGATCATGTCCAGTTTTCTTCTCCTTATGGACACTAAGCGGCACTAGAAACTGAGCGGGTGGTGCTCCCTTTGTTGTTATAGTAATAGATTAAACCATAATTATTTTCTAAATTACAATAAGCAATAACTTCTACATTTATTAACCGATCATGTCCAGTTTTCTTCTCCTTATGGACACAAAGCGGCACTAGAAACTGAGCGGGTGGTGCTCCCTTTGTTGTTATAGTAATAGATTAAACCATAATTATTTTCTAAATTACAATAAGCAATAACTTCTTCATTCATTAACCGATCATGTCCAGTTTTCTTCTCCTTATGGACACTAAGCGGCACTAGAAACTGAGCGGGTGGTGCTCCCTTTGTTGTTATAGTAATAGATTAAACCATAATTATTTTCTAAATTACAATAAGCAATAACTTCTACATTTATTAACCGATCATGTCCAGTTTTCTTCTCCTTATGGACACAAAGCGGCACTAGAAACTGAGCGGGTGGTGCTCCCTTTGTTGTTATAGTAATAGATTAAACCATAATTATTTTCTAAATTACAATAAGCAATAACTTCTACATTTATTAACCGATCATGTCCAGTTTTCTTCTCCTTATGGACACAAAGCGGCACTAGAAACTGAGCGGGTGGTGCTCCCTTTGTTGTTATAGTAATAGATTAAACCATAATTATTTTCTAAATTACAATAAGCAATAACTTCTTCATTCATTAACCGATCATGTCCAGTTTTCTTCTCCTTATGGACACTAAGCGGCACTAGAAACTGAGCGGGTGGTGCTCCCTTTGTTGTTATAGTAATAGATTAAACCATAATTATTTTCTAAATTACAATAAGCAATAACTTCTACATTTATTAACCGATCATGTCCAGTTTTCTTCTCCTTATGGACACAAAGCGGCACTAGAAACTGAGCGGGTGGTGCTCCCTTTGTTGTTATAGTAATAGATTAAACCATAATTATTTTCTAAATTACAATAAGCAATAACTTCTACATTTATTAACCGATCATGTCCAGTTTTCTTCTCCTTATGGACACAAAGCGGCACTAGAAACTGAGCGGGTGGTGCTCCCTTTGTTGTTATAGTAATAGATTAAACCATAATTATTTTCTAAATTACAATAAGCAATAACTTCTTCATTCATTAACCGATCATGTCCAGTTTTCTTCTCCTTATGGACACTAAGCGGCACTAGAAACTGAGCGGGTGGTGCTCCCTTTGTTGTTATAGTAATAGATTAAACCATAATTATTTTCTAAATTACAATAAGCAATAACTTCTTCATTTATTAACGGATCATGTCCAGTTTTCTTCTCCTTATGGACACTAAGCGGCACTAGAAACTGAGCGGGTGGTGCTCCCTTTGTTGTTATAGTAATAGATTAAACCATAATTATTTTCTAAATTACAATAAGCAATAACTTCTTCATTTATTAACGGATCATGTCCAGTTTTCTTCTCCTTATGGACACTAAGCGGCACTAGAAACTGAGCGGGTGGTGCTCCCTTTGTTGTTATAGTAATAGATTAAACCATAATTATTTTCTAAATTACAATAAGCAATAACTTCTTCATTCATTAACCGATCATGTCCAGTTTTCTTCTCCTTATGGACACTAAGCGGCACTAGAAACTGAGCGGGTGGTGCTCCCTTTGTTGTTATAGTAATAGATTAAACCATAATTATTTTCTAAATTACAATAAGCAATAACTTCTTCATTTATTAACGGATCATGTCCAGTTTTCTTCTCCTTATGGACACTAAGCGGCACTAGAAACTGAGCGGGTGGTGCTCCCTTTGTTGTTATAGTAATAGATTAAACCATAATTATTTTCTAAATTACAATAAGCAATAACTTCTTCATTTATTAACGGATCATGTCCAGTTTTCTTCTCCTTATGGACACTAAGCGGCACTAGAAACTGAGCGGGTGGTGCTCCCTTTGTTGTTATAGTAATAGATTAAACCATAATTATTTTCTAAATTACAATAAGCAATAACTTCTTCATTCATTAACCGATCATGTCCAGTTTTCTTCTCCTTATGGACACTAAGCGGCACTAGAAACTGAGCGGGTGGTGCTCCCTTTGTTGTTATAGTAATAGATTAAACCATAATTATTTTCTAAATTACAATAAGCAATAACTTCTACATTTATTAACCGATCATGTCCAGTTTTCTTCTCCTTATGGACACAAAGCGGCACTAGAAACTGAGCGGGTGGTGCTCCCTTTGTTGTTATAGTAATAGATTAAACCATAATTATTTTCTAAATTACAATAAGCAATAACTTCTTCATTCATTAACCGATCATGTCCAGTTTTCTTCTCCTTATGGACACTAAGCGGCACTAGAAACTGAGCGGGTGGTGCTCCCTTTGTTGTTATAGTAATAGATTAAACCATAATTATTTTCTAAATTACAATAAGCAATAACTTCTTCATTTATTAACGGATCATGTCCAGTTTTCTTCTCCTTATGGACACTAAGCGGCACTAGAAACTGAGCGGGTGGTGCTCCCTTTGTTGTTATAGTAATAGATTAAACCATAATTATTTTCTAAATTACAATAAGCAATAACTTCTTCATTTATTAACCGATCATGTCCAGTTTTCTTCTCCTTATGGACACTAAGCGGCACTAGAAACTGAGCGGGTGGTGCTCCCTTTGTTGTTATAGTAATAGATTAAACCATAATTATTTTCTAAATTACAATAAGCAATAACTTCTTCATTTATTAACGGATCATGTCCAGTTTTCTTCTCCTTATGGACACTAAGCGGCACTAGAAACTGAGCGGGTGGTGCTCCCTTTGTTGTTATAGTAATAGATTAAACCATAATTATTTTCTAAATTACAATAAGCAATAACTTCTTCATTCATTAACCGATCATGTCCAGTTTTCTTCTCCTTATGGACACTAAGCGGCACTAGAAACTGAGCGGGTGGTGCTCCCTTTGTTGTTATAGTAATAGATTAAACCATAATTATTTTCTAAATTACAATAAGCAATAACTTCTTCATTCATTAACCGATCATGTCCAGTTTTCTTCTCCTTATGGACACTAAGCGGCACTAGAAACTGAGCGGGTGGTGCTCCCTTTGTTGTTATAGTAATAGATTAAACCATAATTATTTTCTAAATTACAATAAGCAATAACTTCTTCATTCATTAACCGATCATGTCCAGTTTTCTTCTCCTTATGGACACTAAGCGGCACTAGAAACTGAGCGGGTGGTGCTCCCTTTGTTGTTATAGTAATAGATTAAACCATAATTATTTTCTAAATTACAATAAGCAATAACTTCTTCATTTATTAACCGATCATGTCCAGTTTTCTTCTGCTTATGCACACTAAGCGGCACTAGAAACTGAGCGGGTGGTGCTCCCTTTGTTGTTATAGTAATAGATTAAACCATAATTATTTTCTAAATTACAATAAGCAATAACTTCTTCATTCATTAACCGATCATGTCCAGTTTTCTTCTCCTTATGGACACTAAGCGGCACTAGAAACTGAGCGGGTGGTGCTCCCTTTGTTGTTATAGTAATAGATTAAACCATAATTATTTTCTAAATTACAATAAGCAATAACTTCTTCATTTATTAACCGATCATGTCCAGTTTTCTTCTGCTTATGCACACTAAGCGGCACTAGAAACTGAGCGGGTGGTGCTCCCTTTGTTGTTATAGTAATAGATTAAACCATAATTATTTTCTAAATTACAATAAGCAATAACTTCTTCATTCATTAACCGATCATGTCCAGTTTTCTTCTCCTTATGGACACTAAGCGGCACTAGAAACTGAGCGGGTGGTGCTCCCTTTGTTGTTATAGTAATAGATTAAACCATAATTATTTTCTAAATTACAATAAGCAATAACTTCTTCATTCATTAACCGATCATGTCCAGTTTTCTTCTCCTTATGGACACTAAGCGGCACTAGAAACTGAGCGGGTGGTGCTCCCTTTGTTGTTATAGTAATAGATTAAACCATAATTATTTTCTAAATTACAATAAGCAATAACTTCTTCATTTATTAACCGATCATGTCCAGTTTTCTTCTGCTTATGCACACTAAGCGGCACTAGAAACTGAGCGGGTGGTGCTCCCTTTGTTGTTATAGTAATAGATTAAACCATAATTATTTTCTAAATTACAATAAGCAATAACTTCTTCATTCATTAACCGATCATGTCCAGTTTTCTTCTCCTTATGGACACTAAGCGGCACTAGAAACTGAGCGGGTGGTGCTCCCTTTGTTGTTATAGTAATAGATTAAACCATAATTATTTTCTAAATTACAATAAGCAATAACTTCTTCATTCATTAACCGATCATGTCCAGTTTTCTTCTCCTTATGGACACTAAGCGGCACTAGAAACTGAGCGGGTGGTGCTCCCTTTGTTGTTATAGTAATAGATTAAACCATAATTATTTTCTAAATTACAATAAGCAATAACTTCTTCATTTATTAACCGATCATGTCCAGTTTTCTTCTGCTTATGCACACTAAGCGGCACTAGAAACTGAGCGGGTGGTGCTCCCTTTGTTGTTATAGTAATAGATTAAACCATAATTATTTTCTAAATTACAATAAGCAATAACTTCTTCATTCATTAACCGATCATGTCCAGTTTTCTTCTCCTTATGGACACTAAGCGGCACTAGAAACTGAGCGGGTGGTGCTCCCTTTGTTGTTATAGTAATAGATTAAACCATAATTATTTTCTAAATTACAATAAGCAATAACTTCTTCATTTATTAACCGATCATGTCCAGTTTTCTTCTGCTTATGCACACTAAGCGGCACTAGAAACTGAGCGGGTGGTGCTCCCTTTGTTGTTATAGTAATAGATTAAACCATAATTATTTTCTAAATTACAATAAGCAATAACTTCTTCATTCATTAACCGATCATGTCCAGTTTTCTTCTCCTTATGGACACTAAGCGGCACTAGAAACTGAGCGGGTGGTGCTCCCTTTGTTGTTATAGTAATAGATTAAACCATAATTATTTTCTAAATTACAATAAGCAATAACTTCTTCATTCATTAACCGATCATGTCCAGTTTTCTTCTCCTTATGGACACTAAGCGGCACTAGAAACTGAGCGGGTGGTGCTCCCTTTGTTGTTATAGTAATAGATTAAACCATAATTATTTTCTAAATTACAATACGCAATAACTTCTTCATTCATTAACCGATCATGTCCAGTTTTCTTCTGCTTATGCACACTAAGCGGCACTAGAAACTGAGCGGGTGGTGCTCCCTTTGTTGTTATAGTAATAGATTAAACCATAATTATTTTCTAAATTACAATAAGCAATAACTTCTTCATTTATTAACCGATCATGTCCAGTTTTCTTCTCCTTATGGACACAAAGCGGCACTAGAAACTGAGCGGGTGGTGCTCCCTTTGTTGTTATAGTAATAGATTAAACCATAATTATTTTCTAAATTACAATAAGCAATAACTTCTTCATTTATTAACCGATCATGTCCAGTTTTCTTCTCCTTATGGACACTAAGCGGCACTAGAAACTGAGCGGGTGGTGCTCCCTTTGTTGTTATAGTAATAGATTAAACCATAATTATTTTCTAAATTACAATAAGCAATAACTTCTTCATTTATTAACCGATCATGTCCAGTTTTCTTCTCCTTATGGACACTAAGCGGCACTAGAAACTGAGCGGGTGGTGCTCCCTTTGTTGTTATAGTAATAGATTAAACCATAATTATTTTCTAAATTACAATAAGCAATAACTTCTTCATTTATTAACGGATCATGTCCAGTTTTCTTCTCCTTATGGACACAAAGCGGCACTAGAAACTGAGCGGGTGGTGCTCCCTTTGTTGTTATAGTAATAGATTAAACCATAATTATTTTCTAAATTACAATAAGCAATAACTTCTTCATTCATTAACCGATCATGTCCAGTTTTCTTCTCCTTATGGACACTAAGCGGCACTAGAAACTGAGCGGGTGGTGCTCCCTTTGTTGTTATAGTAATAGATTAAACCATAATTATTTTCTAAATTACAATAAGCAATAACTTCTTCATTCATTAACCGATCATGTCCAGTTTTCTTCTCCTTATGGACACTAAGCGGCACTAGAAACTGAGCGGGTGGTGCTCCCTTTGTTGTTATAGTAATAGATTAAACCATAATTATTTTCTAAATTACAATAAGCAATAACTTCTTCATTTATTAACGGATCATGTCCAGTTTTCTTCTCCTTATGGACACTAAGCGGCACTAGAAACTGAGCGGGTGGTGCTCCCTTTGTTGTTATAGTAATAGATTAAACCATAATTATTTTCTAAATTACAATAAGCAATAACTTCTTCATTTATTAACGGATCATGTCCAGTTTTCTTCTCCTTATGGACACTAAGCGGCACTAGAAACTGAGCGGGTGGTGCTCCCTTTGTTGTTATAGTAATAGATTAAACCATAATTATTTTCTAAATTACAATAAGCAATAACTTCTTCATTTATTAACCGATCATGTCCAGTTTTCTTCTCCTTATGGACACTAAGCGGCACTAGAAACTGAGCGGGTGGTGCTCCCTTTGTTGTTATAGTAATAGATTAAACCATAATTATTTTCTAAATTACAATAAGCAATAACTTCTTCATTCATTAACCGATCATGTCCAGTTTTCTTCTCCTTATGGACACTAAGCGGCACTAGAAACTGAGCGGGTGGTGCTCCCTTTGTTGTTATAGTAATAGATTAAACCATAATTATTTTCTAAATTACAATAAGCAATAACTTCTTCATTTATTAACGGATCATGTCCAGTTTTCTTCTCCTTATGGACACTAAGCGGCACTAGAAACTGAGCGGGTGGTGCTCCCTTTGTTGTTATAGTAATAGATTAAACCATAATTATTTTCTAAATTACAATAAGCAATAACTTCTTCATTTATTAACGGATCATGTCCAGTTTTCTTCTCCTTATGGACACTAAGCGGCACTAGAAACTGAGCGGGTGGTGCTCCCTTTGTTGTTATAGTAATAGATTAAACCATAATTATTTTCTAAATTACAATAAGCAATAACTTCTTCATTTATTAACCGATCATGTCCAGTTTTCTTCTCCTTATGGACACTAAGCGGCACTAGAAACTGAGCGGGTGGTGCTCCCTTTGTTGTTATAGTAATAGATTAAACCATAATTATTTTCTAAATTACAATAAGCAATAACTTCTTCATTTATTAACGGATCATGTCCAGTTTTCTTCTCCTTATGGACACTAAGCGGCACTAGAAACTGAGCGGGTGGTGCTCCCTTTGTTGTTATAGTAATAGATTAAACCATAATTATTTTCTAAATTACAATAAGCAATAACTTCTTCATTTATTAACCGATCATGTCCAGTTTTCTTCTCCTTATGGACACTAAGCGGCACTAGAAACTGAGCGGGTGGTGCTCCCTTTGTTGTTATAGTAATAGATTAAACCATAATTATTTTCTAAATTACAATAAGCAATAACTTCTTCATTTATTAACGGATCATGTCCAGTTTTCTTCTCCTTATGGACACTAAGCGGCACTAGAAACTGAGCGGGTGGTGCTCCCTTTGTTGTTATAGTAATAGATTAAACCATAATTATTTTCTAAATTACAATAAGCAATAACTTCTTCATTTATTAACGGATCATGTCCAGTTTTCTTCTCCTTATGGACACTAAGCGGCACTAGAAACTGAGCGGGTGGTGCTCCCTTTGTTGTTATAGTAATAGATTAAACCATAATTATTTTCTAAATTACAATAAGCAATAACTTCTTCATTTATTAACCGATCATGTCCAGTTTTCTTCTCCTTATGGACACTAAGCGGCACTAGAAACTGAGCGGGTGGTGCTCCCTTTGTTGTTATAGTAATAGATTAAACCATAATTATTTTCTAAATTACAATAAGCAATAACTTCTTCATTTATTAACCGATCATGTCCAGTTTTCTTCTCCTTATGGACACTAAGCGGCACTAGAAACTGAGCGGGTGGTGCTCCCTTTGTTGTTATAGTAATAGATTAAACCATAATTATTTTCTAAATTACAATAAGCAATAACTTCTTCATTCATTAACCGATCATGTCCAGTTTTCTTCTCCTTATGGACACTAAGCGGCACTAGAAACTGAGCGGGTGGTGCTCCCTTTGTTGTTATAGTAATAGATTAAACCATAATTATTTTCTAAATTACAATAAGCAATAACTTCTTCATTTATTAACCGATCATGTCCAGTTTTCTTCTCCTTATGGACACTAAGCGGCACTAGAAACTGAGCGGGTGGTGCTCCCTTTGTTGTTATAGTAATAGATTAAACCATAATTATTTTCTAAATTACAATAAGCAATAACTTCTTCATTTATTAACCGATCATGTCCAGTTTTCTTCTCCTTATGGACACTAAGCGGCACTAGAAACTGAGCGGGTGGTGCTCCCTTTGTTGTTATAGTAATAGATTAAACCATAATTATTTTCTAAATTACAATAAGCAATAACTTCTACATTTATTAACCGATCATGTCCAGTTTTCTTCTCCTTATGGACACTAAGCGGCACTAGAAACTGAGCGGGTGGTGCTCCCTTTGTTGTTATAGTAATAGATTAAACCATAATTATTTTCTAAATTACAATAAGCAATAACTTCTACATTTATTAACCGATCATGTCCAGTTTTCTTCTCCTTATGGACACTAAGCGGCACTAGAAACTGAGCGGGTGGTGCTCCCTTTGTTGTTATAGTAATAGATTAAACCATAATTATTTTCTAAATTACAATAAGCAATAACTTCTTCATTCATTAACCGATCATGTCCAGTTTTCTTCTCCTTATGGACACTAAGCGGCACTAGAAACTGAGCGGGTGGTGCTCCCTTTGTTGTTATAGTAATAGATTAAACCATAATTATTTTCTAAATTACAATAAGCAATAACTTCTTCATTCATTAACCGATCATGTCCAGTTTTCTTCTCCTTATGGACACTAAGCGGCACTAGAAACTGAGCGGGTGGTGCTCCCTTTGTTGTTATAGTAATAGATTAAACCATAATTATTTTCTAAATTACAATAAGCAATAACTTCTACATTTATTAACCGATCATGTCCAGTTTTCTTCTCCTTATGGACACAAAGCGGCACTAGAAACTGAGCGGGTGGTGCTCCCTTTGTTGTTATAGTAATAGATTAAACCATAATTATTTTCTAAATTACAATAAGCAATAACTTCTACATTCATTAACCGATCATGTCCAGTTTTCTTCTCCTTATGGACACAAAGCGGCACTAGAAACTGAGCGGGTGGTGCTCCCTTTGTTGTTATAGTAATAGATTAAACCATAATTATTTTCTAAATTACAATAAGCAATAACTTCTACATTTATTAACCGATCATGTCCAGTTTTCTTCTCCTTATGGACACAAAGCGGCACTAGAAACTGAGCGGGTGGTGCTCCCTTTGTTGTTATAGTAATAGATTAAACCATAATTATTTTCTAAATTACAATAAGCAATAACTTCTTCATTCATTAACCGATCATGTCCAGTTTTCTTCTCCTTATGGACACTAAGCGGCACTAGAAACTGAGCGGGTGGTGCTCCCTTTGTTGTTATAGTAATAGATTAAACCATAATTATTTTCTAAATTACAATAAGCAATAACTTCTACATTCATTAACCGATCATGTCCAGTTTTCTTCTCCTTATGGACACAAAGCGGCACTAGAAACTGAGCGGGTGGTGCTCCCTTTGTTGTTATAGTAATAGATTAAACCATAATTATTTTCTAAATTACAATAAGCAATAACTTCTACATTTATTAACCGATCATGTCCAGTTTTCTTCTCCTTATGGACACAAAGCGGCACTAGAAACTGAGCGGGTGGTGCTCCCTTTGTTGTTATAGTAATAGATTAAACCATAATTATTTTCTAAATTACAATAAGCAATAACTTCTTCATTCATTAACCGATCATGTCCAGTTTTCTTCTCCTTATGGACACAAAGCGGCACTAGAAACTGAGCGGGTGGTGCTTCCTTTGTTGTTATAGTAATAGATTAAACCATAATTATTTTCTAAATTACAATACGCAATAACTTCTTCATTCATTAACCGATCATGTCCAGTTTTCTTCTGCTTATGCACACTAAGCGGCACTAGAAACTGAGCGGGTGGTGCTCCCTTTGTTGTTATAGTAATAGATTAAACCATAATTATTTTCTAAATTACAATAAGCAATAACTTCTTCATTTATTAACCGATCATGTCCAGTTTTCTTCTCCTTATGGACACAAAGCGGCACTAGAAACTGAGCGGGTGGTGCTCCCTTTGTTGTTATAGTAATAGATTAAACCATAATTATTTTCTAAATTACAATAAGCAATAACTTCTTCATTTATTAACCGATCATGTCCAGTTTTCTTCTCCTTATGGACACTAAGCGGCACTAGAAACTGAGCGGGTGGTGCTCCCTTTGTTGTTATAGTAATAGATTAAACCATAATTATTTTCTAAATTACAATAAGCAATAACTTCTTCATTTATTAACCGATCATGTCCAGTTTTCTTCTCCTTATGGACACAAAGCGGCACTAGAAACTGAGCGGGTGGTGCTCCCTTTGTTGTTATAGTAATAGATTAAACCATAATTATTTTCTAAATTACAATAAGCAATAACTTCTACATTCATTAACCGATCATGTCCAGTTTTCTTCTCCTTATGGACACAAAGCGGCACTAGAAACTGAGCGGGTGGTGCTCCCTTTGTTGTTATAGTAATAGATTAAACCATAATTATTTTCTAAATTACAATAAGCAATAACTTCTACATTCATTAACCGATCATGTCCAGTTTTCTTCTCCTTATGGACACAAAGCGGCACTAGAAACTGAGCGGGTGGTGCTCCCTTTGTTGTTATAGTAATAGATTAAACCATAATTATTTTCTAAATTACAATAAGCAATAACTTCTACATTCATTAACCGATCATGTCCAGTTTTCTTCTCCTTATGGACACAAAGCGGCACTAGAAACTGAGCGGGTGGTGCTCCCTTTGTTGTTATAGTAATAGATTAAACCATAATTATTTTCTAAATTACAATAAGCAATAACTTCTACATTTATTAACCGATCATGTCCAGTTTTCTTCTCCTTATGGACACAAAGCGGCACTAGAAACTGAGCGGGTGGTGCTCCCTTTGTTGTTATAGTAATAGATTAAACCATAATTATTTTCTAAATTACAATAAGCAATAACTTCTACATTTATTAACCGATCATGTCCAGTTTTCTTCTCCTTATGGACACAAAGCGGCACTAGAAACTGAGCGGGTGGTGCTCCCTTTGTTGTTATAGTAATAGATTAAACCATAATTATTTTCTAAATTACAATAAGCAATAACTTCTTCATTTATTAACCGATCATGTCCAGTTTTCTTCTCCTTATGGACACTAAGCGGCACTAGAAACTGAGCGGGTGGTGCTCCCTTTGTTGTTATAGTAATAGATTAAACCATAATTATTTTCTAAATTACAATAAGCAATAACTTCTTCATTTATTAACCGATCATGTCCAGTTTTCTTCTCCTTATGGACACAAAGCGGCACTAGAAACTGAGCGGGTGGTGCTCCCTTTGTTGTTATAGTAATAGATTAAACCATAATTATTTTCTAAATTACAATAAGCAATAACTTCTACATTCATTAACCGATCATGTCCAGTTTTCTTCTCCTTATGGACACAAAGCGGCACTAGAAACTGAGCGGGTGGTGCTCCCTTTGTTGTTATAGTAATAGATTAAACCATAATTATTTTCTAAATTACAATAAGCAATAACTTCTACATTCATTAACCGATCATGTCCAGTTTTCTTCTCCTTATGGACACAAAGCGGCACTAGAAACTGAGCGGGTGGTGCTCCCTTTGTTGTTATAGTAATAGATTAAACCATAATTATTTTCTAAATTACAATAAGCAATAACTTCTACATTCATTAACCGATCATGTCCAGTTTTCTTCTCCTTATGGACACAAAGCGGCACTAGAAACTGAGCGGGTGGTGCTCCCTTTGTTGTTATAGTAATAGATTAAACCATAATTATTTTCTAAATTACAATAAGCAATAACTTCTACATTTATTAACCGATCATGTCCAGTTTTCTTCTCCTTATGGACACAAAGCGGCACTAGAAACTGAGCGGGTGGTGCTCCCTTTGTTGTTATAGTAATAGATTAAACCATAATTATTTTCTAAATTACAATAAGCAATAACTTCTTCATTCATTAACCGATCATGTCCAGTTTTCTTCTCCTTATGGACACAAAGCGGCACTAGAAACTGAGCGGGTGGTGCTTCCTTTGTTGTTATAGTAATAGATTAAACCATAATTATTTTCTAAATTACAATACGCAATAACTTCTTCATTCATTAACCGATCATGTCCAGTTTTCTTCTGCTTATGCACACTAAGCGGCACTAGAAACTGAGCGGGTGGTGCTCCCTTTGTTGTTATAGTAATAGATTAAACCATAATTATTTTCTAAATTACAATAAGCAATAACTTCTTCATTTATTAACCGATCATGTCCAGTTTTCTTCTCCTTATGGACACAAAGCGGCACTAGAAACTGAGCGGGTGGTGCTCCCTTTGTTGTTATAGTAATAGATTAAACCATAATTATTTTCTAAATTACAATAAGCAATAACTTCTTCATTTATTAACCGATCATGTCCAGTTTTCTTCTCCTTATGGACACTAAGCGGCACTAGAAACTGAGCGGGTGGTGCTCCCTTTGTTGTTATAGTAATAGATTAAACCATAATTATTTTCTAAATTACAATAAGCAATAACTTCTTCATTTATTAACCGATCATGTCCAGTTTTCTTCTCCTTATGGACACTAAGCGGCACTAGAAACTGAGCGGGTGGTGCTCCCTTTGTTGTTATAGTAATAGATTAAACCATAATTATTTTCTAAATTACAATAAGCAATAACTTCTTCATTTATTAACGGATCATGTCCAGTTTTCTTCTCCTTATGGACACAAAGCGGCACTAGAAACTGAGCGGGTGGTGCTCCCTTTGTTGTTATAGTAATAGATTAAACCATAATTATTTTCTAAATTACAATAAGCAATAACTTCTTCATTCATTAACCGATCATGTCCAGTTTTCTTCTCCTTATGGACACTAAGCGGCACTAGAAACTGAGCGGGTGGTGCTCCCTTTGTTGTTATAGTAATAGATTAAACCATAATTATTTTCTAAATTACAATAAGCAATAACTTCTTCATTCATTAACCGATCATGTCCAGTTTTCTTCTCCTTATGGACACTAAGCGGCACTAGAAACTGAGCGGGTGGTGCTCCCTTTGTTGTTATAGTAATAGATTAAACCATAATTATTTTCTAAATTACAATAAGCAATAACTTCTTCATTTATTAACGGATCATGTCCAGTTTTCTTCTCCTTATGGACACAAAGCGGCACTAGAAACTGAGCGGGTGGTGCTCCCTTTGTTGTTATAGTAATAGATTAAACCATAATTATTTTCTAAATTACAATAAGCAATAACTTCTTCATTCATTAACCGATCATGTCCAGTTTTCTTCTCCTTATGGACACTAAGCGGCACTAGAAACTGAGCGGGTGGTGCTCCCTTTGTTGTTATAGTAATAGATTAAACCATAATTATTTTCTAAATTACAATAAGCAATAACTTCTTCATTTATTAACGGATCATGTCCAGTTTTCTTCTCCTTATGGACACAAAGCGGCACTAGAAACTGAGCGGGTGGTGCTCCCTTTGTTGTTATAGTAATAGATTAAACCATAATTATTTTCTAAATTACAATAAGCAATAACTTCTTCATTCATTAACCGATCATGTCCAGTTTTCTTCTCCTTATGGACACTAAGCGGCACTAGAAACTGAGCGGGTGGTGCTCCCTTTGTTGTTATAGTAATAGATTAAACCATAATTATTTTCTAAATTACAATAAGCAATAACTTCTTCATTTATTAACCGATCATGTCCAGTTTTCTTCTCCTTATGGACACTAAGCGGCACTAGAAACTGAGCGGGTGGTGCTCCCTTTGTTGTTATAGTAATAGATTAAACCATAATTATTTTCTAAATTACAATAAGCAATAACTTCTTCATTCATTAACCGATCATGTCCAGTTTTCTTCTCCTTATGGACACTAAGCGGCACTAGAAACTGAGCGGGTGGTGCTCCCTTTGTTGTTATAGTAATAGATTAAACCATAATTATTTTCTAAATTACAATAAGCAATAACTTCTTCATTTATTAACCGATCATGTCCAGTTTTCTTCTCCTTATGGACACTAAGCGGCACTAGAAACTGAGCGGGTGGTGCTCCCTTTGTTGTTATAGTAATAGATTAAACCATAATTATTTTCTAAATTACAATAAGCAATAACTTCTTCATTTATTAACGGATCATGTCCAGTTTTCTTCTCCTTATGGACACTAAGCGGCACTAGAAACTGAGCGGGTGGTGCTCCCTTTGTTGTTATAGTAATAGATTAAACCATAATTATTTTCTAAATTACAATAAGCAATAACTTCTTCATTTATTAACCGATCATGTCCAGTTTTCTTCTCCTTATGGACACTAAGCGGCACTAGAAACTGAGCGGGTGGTGCTCCCTTTGTTGTTATAGTAATAGATTAAACCATAATTATTTTCTAAATTACAATAAGCAATAACTTCTTCATTTATTAACGGATCATGTCCAGTTTTCTTCTCCTTATGGACACTAAGCGGCACTAGAAACTGAGCGGGTGGTGCTCCCTTTGTTGTTATAGTAATAGATTAAACCATAATTATTTTCTAAATTACAATAAGCAATAACTTCTTCATTTATTAACCGATCATGTCCAGTTTTCTTCTCCTTATGGACACTAAGCGGCACTAGAAACTGAGCGGGTGGTGCTCCCTTTGTTGTTATAGTAATAGATTAAACCATAATTATTTTCTAAATTACAATAAGCAATAACTTCTTCATTTATTAACGGATCATGTCCAGTTTTCTTCTCCTTATGGACACTAAGCGGCACTAGAAACTGAGCGGGTGGTGCTCCCTTTGTTGTTATAGTAATAGATTAAACCATAATTATTTTCTAAATTACAATAAGCAATAACTTCTTCATTTATTAACCGATCATGTCCAGTTTTCTTCTCCTTATGGACACTAAGCGGCACTAGAAACTGAGCGGGTGGTGCTCCCTTTGTTGTTATAGTAATAGATTAAACCATAATTATTTTCTAAATTACAATAAGCAATAACTTCTTCATTTATTAACGGATCATGTCCAGTTTTCTTCTCCTTATGGACACTAAGCGGCACTAGAAACTGAGCGGGTGGTGCTCCCTTTGTTGTTATAGTAATAGATTAAACCATAATTATTTTCTAAATTACAATAAGCAATAACTTCTTCATTTATTAACGGATCATGTCCAGTTTTCTTCTCCTTATGGACACTAAGCGGCACTAGAAACTGAGCGGGTGGTGCTCCCTTTGTTGTTATAGTAATAGATTAAACCATAATTATTTTCTAAATTACAATAAGCAATAACTTCTTCATTTATTAACCGATCATGTCCAGTTTTCTTCTCCTTATGGACACTAAGCGGCACTAGAAACTGAGCGGGTGGTGCTCCCTTTGTTGTTATAGTAATAGATTAAACCATAATTATTTTCTAAATTACAATAAGCAATAACTTCTTCATTCATTAACCGATCATGTCCAGTTTTCTTCTCCTTATGGACACTAAGCGGCACTAGAAACTGAGCGGGTGGTGCTCCCTTTGTTGTTATAGTAATAGATTAAACCATAATTATTTTCTAAATTACAATAAGCAATAACTTCTTCATTCATTAACCGATCATGTCCAGTTTTCTTCTCCTTATGGACACTAAGCGGCACTAGAAACTGAGCGGGTGGTGCTCCCTTTGTTGTTATAGTAATAGATTAAACCATAATTATTTTCTAAATTACAATAAGCAATAACTTCTTCATTCATTAACCGATCATGTCCAGTTTTCTTCTCCTTATGGACACTAAGCGGCACTAGAAACTGAGCGGGTGGTGCTCCCTTTGTTGTTATAGTAATAGATTAAACCATAATTATTTTCTAAATTACAATAAGCAATAACTTCTTCATTTATTAACCGATCATGTCCAGTTTTCTTCTCCTTATGGACACTAAGCGGCACTAGAAACTGAGCGGGTGGTGCTCCCTTTGTTGTTATAGTAATAGATTAAACCATAATTATTTTCTAAATTACAATAAGCAATAACTTCTTCATTTATTAACGGATCATGTCCAGTTTTCTTCTCCTTATGGACACTAAGCGGCACTAGAAACTGAGCGGGTGGTGCTCCCTTTGTTGTTATAGTAATAGATTAAACCATAATTATTTTCTAAATTACAATAAGCAATAACTTCTTCATTCATTAACCGATCATGTCCAGTTTTCTTCTCCTTATGGACACTAAGCGGCACTAGAAACTGAGCGGGTGGTGCTCCCTTTGTTGTTATAGTAATAGATTAAACCATAATTATTTTCTAAATTACAATAAGCAATAACTTCTTCATTCATTAACCGATCATGTCCAGTTTTCTTCTCCTTATGGACACTAAGCGGCACTAGAAACTGAGCGGGTGGTGCTCCCTTTGTTGTTATAGTAATAGATTAAACCATAATTATTTTCTAAATTACAATAAGCAATAACTTCTTCATTTATTAACGGATCATGTCCAGTTTTCTTCTCCTTATGGACACTAAGCGGCACTAGAAACTGAGCGGGTGGTGCTCCCTTTGTTGTTATAGTAATAGATTAAACCATAATTATTTTCTAAATTACAATAAGCAATAACTTCTTCATTTATTAACGGATCATGTCCAGTTTTCTTCTCCTTATGGACACTAAGCGGCACTAGAAACTGAGCGGGTGGTGCTCCCTTTGTTGTTATAGTAATAGATTAAACCATAATTATTTTCTAAATTACAATAAGCAATAACTTCTTCATTTATTAACGGATCATGTCCAGTTTTCTTCTCCTTATGGACACTAAGCGGCACTAGAAACTGAGCGGGTGGTGCTCCCTTTGTTGTTATAGTAATAGATTAAACCATAATTATTTTCTAAATTACAATAAGCAATAACTTCTTCATTCATTAACCGATCATGTCCAGTTTTCTTCTCCTTATGGACACTAAGCGGCACTAGAAACTGAGCGGGTGGTGCTCCCTTTGTTGTTATAGTAATAGATTAAACCATAATTATTTTCTAAATTACAATAAGCAATAACTTCTTCATTTATTAACGGATCATGTCCAGTTTTCTTCTCCTTATGGACACTAAGCGGCACTAGAAACTGAGCGGGTGGTGCTCCCTTTGTTGTTATAGTAATAGATTAAACCATAATTATTTTCTAAATTACAATAAGCAATAACTTCTTCATTTATTAACGGATCATGTCCAGTTTTCTTCTCCTTATGGACACTAAGCGGCACTAGAAACTGAGCGGGTGGTGCTCCCTTTGTTGTTATAGTAATAGATTAAACCATAATTATTTTCTAAATTACAATAAGCAATAACTTCTTCATTTATTAACGGATCATGTCCAGTTTTCTTCTCCTTATGGACACTAAGCGGCACTAGAAACTGAGCGGGTGGTGCTCCCTTTGTTGTTATAGTAATAGATTAAACCATAATTATTTTCTAAATTACAATAAGCAATAACTTCTTCATTTATTAACGGATCATGTCCAGTTTTCTTCTCCTTATGGACACTAAGCGGCACTAGAAACTGAGCGGGTGGTGCTCCCTTTGTTGTTATAGTAATAGATTAAACCATAATTATTTTCTAAATTACAATAAGCAATAACTTCTTCATTTATTAACGGATCATGTCCAGTTTTCTTCTCCTTATGGACACTAAGCGGCACTAGAAACTGAGCGGGTGGTGCTCCCTTTGTTGTTATAGTAATAGATTAAACCATAATTATTTTCTAAATTACAATAAGCAATAACTTCTTCATTTATTAACGGATCATGTCCAGTTTTCTTCTCCTTATGGACACTAAGCGGCACTAGAAACTGAGCGGGTGGTGCTCCCTTTGTTGTTATAGTAATAGATTAAACCATAATTATTTTCTAAATTACAATACGCAATAACTTCTTCATTTATTAACCGATCATGTCCAGTTTTCTTCTCCTTATGGACACAAAGCGGCACTAGAAACTGAGCGGGTGGTGCTCCCTTTGTTGTTATAGTAATAGATTAAACCATAATTATTTTCTAAATTACAATAAGCAATAACTTCTTCATTTATTAACGGATCATGTCCAGTTTTCTTCTCCTTATGGACACTAAGCGGCACTAGAAACTGAGCGGGTGGTGCTCCCTTTGTTGTTATAGTAATAGATTAAACCATAATTATTTTCTAAATTACAATAAGCAATAACTTCTTCATTTATTAACGGATCATGTCCAGTTTTCTTCTCCTTATGGACACTAAGCGGCACTAGAAACTGAGCGGGTGGTGCTCCCTTTGTTGTTATAGTAATAGATTAAACCATAATTATTTTCTAAATTACAATAAGCAATAACTTCTTCATTTATTAACGGATCATGTCCAGTTTTCTTCTCCTTATGGACACTAAGCGGCACTAGAAACTGAGCGGGTGGTGCTCCCTTTGTTGTTATAGTAATAGATTAAACCATAATTATTTTCTAAATTACAATAAGCAATAACTTCTTCATTCATTAACCGATCATGTCCAGTTTTCTTCTCCTTATGGACACTAAGCGGCACTAGAAACTGAGCGGGTGGTGCTCCCTTTGTTGTTATAGTAATAGATTAAACCATAATTATTTTCTAAATTACAATAAGCAATAACTTCTTCATTCATTAACCGATCATGTCCAGTTTTCTTCTCCTTATGGACACTAAGCGGCACTAGAAACTGAGCGGGTGGTGCTCCCTTTGTTGTTATAGTAATAGATTAAACCATAATTATTTTCTAAATTACAATAAGCAATAACTTCTTCATTCATTAACCGATCATGTCCAGTTTTCTTCTCCTTATGGACACTAAGCGGCACTAGAAACTGAGCGGGTGGTGCTCCCTTTGTTGTTATAGTAATAGATTAAACCATAATTATTTTCTAAATTACAATAAGCAATAACTTCTTCATTTATTAACGGATCATGTCCAGTTTTCTTCTCCTTATGGACACTAAGCGGCACTAGAAACTGAGCGGGTGGTGCTCCCTTTGTTGTTATAGTAATAGATTAAACCATAATTATTTTCTAAATTACAATAAGCAATAACTTCTTCATTCATTAACCGATCATGTCCAGTTTTCTTCTCCTTATGGACACTAAGCGGCACTAGAAACTGAGCGGGTGGTGCTCCCTTTGTTGTTATAGTAATAGATTAAACCATAATTATTTTCTAAATTACAATAAGCAATAACTTCTTCATTCATTAACGGATCATGTCCAGTTTTCTTCTGCTTATGGACACTAAGCGGCACTAGAAACTGAGCGGGTGGTGCAAATCCGAGGAGGCCCACCCTCCCGAAGAAGTGGAAGACACTAACCTGAAGACGTTGTCGCCGAAGAAGTGGATGGCACCACTAAGCTGAAGATGAAGAACGACGACGACGACGACGATGATGAGGACACTGACCTGAAGACGTTGTCGTAGAAGAGAGAGAGAGAGCGTACGTAGTTGTAGTTGATGACGCAGTGTTGAGTTTATTTATAAAAATGTTGGTTTAGCCGGGCTTCGAACACCGGTCCCACGGATCGACGAGCCACGACCGTACGTGACTCGGCTATCGAGTTAGTTATGGGATAGAGTGTAGGAAGGAGGGTTTTCTGAATAAAAAGAGTTGTTTTTTTTGTTTTCATGTTTATTACTTACTACTACTATTACTATTTCTACTACTGCTACTAGTACAGCAATGAGGACTCTTATCTGAAAAATAAAAAAACATTAATATTCATTTATAAGAATCTTACATACCTTTCACATTACATTTTTAACCCTCGAACACGTTCGCGCTGGGCGTCTATGGCTATGTCCTCATCGGACGGATACATCGTCTCCACAATGGTTGTTGGGACGCAGTACCGCTCGCATATTAGCTGTACCACTTCTTCACCCCTTTCGATTATGATGGGGCTGGTGGAAGGATTATAGAGAAGAACCTTTAATTCTCCCCTATAATCCTGAGCTATAATCGTCCCCTCGACGATTAGTCCTTTCCGCTGTTGAGCGGATACGCCTGCGAGGCGTCCATAACATTTCGCAGGTAATTGGACTCTTAATCCAAGCCCAATTACCCGCCGGCCGCGCCTTGGCACTACGGCCCTCTCGTATGCTTTCATTGTGAAGCCCGGCGCCTCACAGGAACGCATTTCTGGGACATAACTGTCCCAGAAAATACGGGAGAACTTTAACTCGCTCATATTTGTTGCTGTAGTTATTTGTTTGAACACTGAATTCTTCATATTTTTTCCCGCTCTATTTATATGTTACTTACCTCTCTACCAATTCATTTTTTTGGTTGATGTAATTAATCAAAATAATTAACAAAATGTGCTAATTTGTATTAATGATAATTTTTTCTTAGTTTCACACAAAAAATTGTGTATTTTTCTAATGAAATTAAACAAAATAATTTCATATCTCTCGTTTTGAACCCGTAATAATTTTGCAAATTCGGCAAATTGTTTGATGATGATGATGATGATGAATAGTGCACGTGTGTTAAGATACTCTACCAATTCATTTTTTTTTTTGGTTGATGTAATTAATCAAAATAATTTCATATCTGTTATTTTTACAATCAAGCATAGTTTTTGTTAATTCGACAAATGATAAAGCACTCTATTACACTGTCTTTATCATTTCACTGTTTTGTTAACAAAATGTGCTAATTTGTATTAATGATAATTTTTTCTTAGTTTCACACAAAAAATTGTGTATTTTTCTAATGAAATTAAACAAAATAATTTCATATCTCTCGTTTTGAACCCGTAATAATTTTGCAAATTCGGCAAATTGTTTGATGATGATGATGATGATGAATAGTGCACGTGTGTTAAGATACTCTACCAATTCATTTTTTTTTTTTTTGGTTGATGTAATTAATCAAAATAATTTCATATCTGTTATTTTTACAATCAAGCATAGTTTTTGTTAATTCGATAAATGATAAAGCACTCTATTACACTGTCTTTATCATTTCACTGTTTTGTTAACAAAATGTGCTAATTTGTATTAATGATAATTTTTTCTTAGTTTCACACAAAAAATTGTGTATTTTTCTAATGAAATTAAACAAAATAATTTCATATCTCTCGTTTTGAACCCGTAATAATTTTGCAAATTCGGCAAAATTGTTTGATGATGATGATGAATAGTGCACGTGTGTTAAGATAATTTTGCTTAGTTTCACGTATCATTTTTTGGTAGATGAACTTAAACGCAAATTCAGCGAAATTGTTTGATGAATTATCCACAAAGCGATAAATTACTTTATTATTTTTTGTCGCTTGATTTTTCTACAATAAAATTAAACAACAAAATTTGAAATTTGTTAATTTACATTAATAGATTGCACAGGTTACAGAGATCAATTTTTAAATAAATACTAATTAGTAGTTATTTGATTGTTAAGTTTATTGCGAGAAATAACACATACACATTAAAATATTATTATCTTTTTATTATACACATATTCAATGATATTTTTATTTTTAATTTCCTATTGTCCCATTGATTTTCTTTCTCTGGCTTTCCTTAAATTTTTTTTACAGTTGCTCAAATGGACCGAGCAACTGTTTTTTCTTAGTTGGCATAATTCTTCTCTTTCTACACAATCAGTAACATTTTCAATCAGATTATTACGTTTCTTTTTCTCATCCAACAATTCTTTTGCAAGTTGTTTCATTTTGGCTTCACAATTATGTTTATCAAAGTCTAGGAAATTGATTTCCATTTGTAGTTCGTGAATTTTGTGTGTGTGGTTAGCCGCTTCTTCCCGGAACTTGTTAATGATGGAATAGCTCGTTTGAAGTTTTTCCTCATAAATTCTCGTTTTCTCGCTTAACGTCTTATTTAATTTTTGCACACTCGATTCCAACAAGATATTGTTTTTAAGTAGACTAGCTCGTTCCAACGCCGTTGTTTCCATGCTCAAGTTTTTTATTTCGTTTTCGTATTTGTTAATTTTCCGGTTCAAATCATCATTTAGCTCAATTTCGCTGTTTTGCGTCATTACACATACATCAAGTTCATCGATGCATTCTTGATAGATTTTCAGACTGGTATTGTATAAAGTTGAATACCTATCGTTGATTATGAAGTATTGATCTTTATAAAATGCACAATTATTGTCGGCCCATGTAATATTTATTAATACATAAAAGAAAAGTATAACAAAATGCATTTTTTTCACCATTTCTTTTTGTTTATGTTGTTGTTGTTGTTCAGTGAAGATGTTAAAGGTGTCTGACTGCTTCATCCAAAACCATCAACTATTATACCTGACTGGGAAGAAGAAGAAGAAGAAGAAGAAAAGATAAAGAAGCTTTCTATATACGTTAATTATGCAATATCATACATTATCCACTGTAGGTTACAGATACTGTATATAAACCCATGTGATCAATTAAAGGACATGGATTCCGTACTTGAATTGTCATTGATTTCCCACAACGATTGCAGGCAGAATTTCGTAATATTATACTGTGATTGTGACGTAGAATAATACACAAATTTTCTCTAATCCTTTGAATCTTGTAATACATACATGCATTACATATATGAACTAATATTTTTTGCGTGCCATTTTTTTTCTTGTATGTCATGGTATAAAATCGATTGCATTCCATCTAGAAGAATAAAGATATAAGTAACAAGAGATGAGAGAGAGGGAGATTAAAGTGTTTATTTTTACCTTAATGTTCGTGATGTACCTACTCCAAATAATTAACGTGATATAAGAGAAAAATATTTGATGATGTTTAAAAAAAGCTTGTATTAAACAAAGCCCCACGGTTTTGTGTCTGTATATAAATAATTTACAATTCGTTTATCGTCATTGAAGGTTAATGCCGCTTTCTTTTGTTTAGTTGTATATACTTGATGTTTTTCAGATTTAAATAAATATTGATCAGTATAAAATGATAGATTCTGGAATAGACAATCATAATAGTTTTCAAAGGTGATTATCCTCTTCAATGAAGCTTCTTTTACACCTTTTGCTTTCTTCGTTATACCATAATCTCTTATTGCTAAGTCTATTTCTTGACTATTTTCCCCTTTCTCTTCCATTTTCTTCCGTAGTTCTTCAATTTGATGATCATTATCCATTTGTATTTTTAAACTGTACATTTTCGATTTCAAACCGATGAATTCCGTCATAATACGACCGTTATTTTCATCTTTCATCAAACCAATTACTTTCTTATTTACCAAAGGAATTTTGAAAATATTATTGGATGAATAATCAGATGTATCGAAACGTTCTATATCAATTTTAATGGTTTCATATATATCATCAATGAATAAATGATATATTAGCGAATCAGTATCGGTGTACAGTAATTTTGCTTTATTTCCAAATTTTTTCATAATATAATTATAATGAAAGTCATATAGAAATATTTTCGATATATCCAATATAGCCATACCGACATAGATTGGTTTATTGAATCTAATTTTTGTTTTATTCATTTCAATTAAAATCATATCATCATCAATAATGGAACAACTATGGAAGTTTGGTTGAGAGATGTAATATTTTGCTCCAAAACGTCCACCCCATTTTGTAACTAATTTAATGCTTTTATATTTTCTAACGTTTTCCATTGTTTTTCCAAAAACTGCATTATTCATTAGCTTATAAAAGTTTTTCTCAAAATCATTATTACTTTTCTTTCTCATTTCCGTATTCAATTCAATATACTTTTTCAACCAAGCCGATTGTGTGAATTGTAAAATACGATAAATCTTATCGATTTTCACACCTAATTCAATCGCTTGTTTGAGATTTCTATAATGAATTATGTACTTTTGTTTTTTAAAAAAGGTTGTCATTAGTTTTGGTATTTTTGATGAGGAACCAGGTGGTATTAAATGTTCTGGACATAGTGGTAAATCTTTATGATTATTAAATAGCTCCTGTGGATATGTTAAATCCACTTCATAAATATATCCCACAGGATTTTCATCTGGAATATTGCAAATATGCGAAAGCGAATAAACATCTTCTACCCATTGAAACTCGCCTGTAGGTAAAAACTGACTCATTGCCATTCCGTATAAATTATTTATATCGAAATACATCAAATATGATGTTTCGATTTTTTCATTATAATCTTTCATATATTTGTTATTCGCTTTCCCATAACGGTTTGAACACTGTGAAATACCACCTCGAATTCCTCTTTCAACAAACATTAACATATCCACATCGGTTATTAATTCCAATTGTACATTTGTTATTTTTAACATTGCACTAAAAGCTAAACCGGGTGCAGTGAAGTAATGCAACGGATCCAAACCGTAGGTAGATTTGCAAACTTTTCGAAAATTTTCAAAAATATCGCATAGCAACAAGACATCAGTTTTTAAATATAATTCCGCATACTCTTGCATATTTTTAATTTTGAATGTTCTCCAAACGTTACAAGCATGATCGTAGTCCAATTTGGAAATACACTTGCCAGTAATTGTACTATGAAATTTTTCATATGATGGCAATTCAGTTTCATGTAATTTTTCATAATTATTGACATATTCATATGGAAAAACACCTTTCCTTTGCAACAGCGAAAACTCGTTTGGATTATCATAACATTTTCGCATCACATACTTTTCGTCGTCGTTTAAATAAGAGTTTAATGTCTCTAAACTATTACTCATGAATCTGAACGAATCAATGAATCTATATTTAATATTACTATTTGTATGCTTAGTAAAGGAAATATATTTTTCCTTATTTAATGGTAATAAATCAATTTGTCCTTCAATTTTAGTGGCAAGTGCCTTAATTATAAAATGCGAATCATAACCCGATAAATTATGAAATACTATGGGAACTGTTTGATGAGTAATTTTATCTTTTAAATTAATATTACACATCTTATGTGCAGATCCACGAAATTTCCCGGTAAAATGACAATGATCTCTAACTTTAAAATTTAATTCAGTAAATTCTCCACCACAAATATAACATGAATTTGCGTTTTTAAATTGCATTACTTGATCATATGTAAGGTGTATTTCTTTTATATTCAAAATTTTATTGTGTATTTCGACTGCTATTACCTCTAATTCAGTTACAAATTGTTCAATGCAATCATTTCCGGTAAATAATTTAAATTTTGATAAAGAATCATCAAAATTGCATTTCAAATAAAATGCAATAGCAAAAGCCTCATGTCTTTGCAATTTTCGAAACGTACCAGTTGCATTCGCGTCCTCATAATCAAACAAAATGCTTTCAATATCCGCATAAATTACAAACGGCACGTCGAGACAATGTTGATAATTTTCAAATTTTAGTATATTTTCCTTTGAATTATCTAATGGCATAATTACTCTCGTCGTATTTAAATGATGACATTCCAAATTGTGTTTGTTTAACTTTTCAATTGAACCGAAATAATTCAAACATCTGTTGCATATCCAACTTTTATTTTTAAGATTTGGCAGCTGGCTATGTGTTAAACGTGATAGGTTTTTAATTAATGCAAAATGATACACTTTATTATTATTATATGATTTTATATTAGTGTAATTAAAGCTTATTATGTTTTGATCATTATCATCATAATCATTATTAATATTTTCATTAAATATCATTAGCAAATTAATCTGTTCATGAAATTCAAATTTACTCAAAACAATTGGAACAATTTCCTTTTTCTTTTTAGCAGTAAAAACGTTAATTGAAATATTGTTTAAATATTCAAATTTTGGAATGTCTTTCAATTGAATTGGAAAATGAATACCATCATATTTCAAAACTTCACTGAAGTGTGGGTATGATGATATTCTGTAGGGATTCTTGTTGCTAGGGCATGGAAATTTAAAAGCTGTAATACACCAAAGAAAGCAATATACATCGTTATTCCGTATATTTATTACAGATTTAGTTTTTTTAATATACGGTGGTAAATCGATGAAAGTGGATAATCCAAACGAAATGGGGGCATAATAATTTATGTTTACTTTTAAATGTAAAATTTCATATAATGCCCATCCAGAATCTCTTTCTTGAAACTCTTGCAATTTAGTTAAAATTTTATTGCAAACATTTTCATTATACCAATTTTTTAGATTTGTATTTTTATCAATTATTTCATTTCTTGTTGAAAAATGTTTTACATCTGTTTCTAATGTTTGAGGTTTTATAAATTTTACAAAGAAGACAACATTTACCTTCAATAAAGATTTACGTAAATTTTTTTTAATTTTAATTGAAAAACTTTTGAAAGCTTTCACTAAAAAATTCTTTGGATCTTTCAGATTTAAATTAATTATTATACCGCTCTGTATTCTGCTATTAAAACAAGACTCAATATTCTGCCAAACTAAACTAGGTTTAGGTTGATTCCTTTTTTTGATTTTTCTAATATTCTTTAATTTCATCTTAATACATAGTAAAAGGCTCAAATTTGATTCCAAGTTTGAAAAGTTTTTGCAAGTTTTTGTTTTATTTTTAATTGCCCTCTTAATTATTAAAATATATTTGTTTATAATACGAATAAATTTTAAAACATCATCCTTTTTCTTAATTATATCACTCACCTTATCGAATTTTGCAATTACATCACGAACTATGGTGTTTAGGTTATCTATTTCCATTTTTTTTAATAAAATAAAAAACTTACTGTTAAAGTTTGTTACGTTGCAGTTTTACAAGTAAGAAAACTTTACTATTGAACTTGTATTTATATGCAAACTGATCAATTTCATCATCATCATCATCAATATCATTTTCATAATACTGGATATTGTTCTTGGATTTTTTTCCCCTTTCATTAATTGCCGAATTTGCAAAACTAATATCACTTTCTGGGTCAATGATTTTGTAAACGTAGGTTTTGATAAGTTTAACTTTATATGAGGGGGAGGTAGTATGAAATTTAGTATAAATAAGAAGTAATTTGTGTTGAACAAATTATATACGCACAAAAAATCTACAGAAGTAATTTGTGAATTATATATATTATATATTATATACACACACACTACAATGAGCAATACACCATGCACCATATTAGTGCAATCTTTAAACGAAGAGATTTTGTCGGTACAGATGCTATTAATAATGTGCCGACAACTTTTTAAGTAAGTTTTTTGTTTTGTTTTTAATTAAGAAAATATTAATCATTTTCTAATTCGTTTTTGTTGAACATAGGTTTGGTGTTAAAGAAATTAAGCAGAGAAGCTCACAAGTTATTGTGAGCTTATACTATTCACCAAAAAAAGACACGCTAAATAAAAAGTTTGGTAATATGCCTGTCAAATATTACAGATTGAATATTGAAAATGAGAATGAAATAGAGCAGTTTGAGAGATGTATACAATTATTTGCGGTTAATTTGGACGACAGCCAATACCAAACAATGATGTCAAGTAACGTGGGATCACAATTAATGCTAACAGAAGGTGAGAATCTTCAACCGCAAAATGCCATAATCCAAGAAGACCTTAGTCTCATTATAAATGATGATTACGATGATTACGATAATGATAAAGAGCAGGTGGTGGTGGTTGTTGAGGAGGTTGAGGATGCAGAGCAGGGACCATCCGATGGGAAAATTGAAAATCCCTTTAAAAAGCATCTGAAAAATGACACACTTGTGGAGCAGGTGTCAAACGAGCAAAGAAGAAAATGCGGAAAAATTTTCGTAAACCGCAAAAGAAAAAACAGTAACCCTGAAAACGTCATTATAAAAAAGAATAAATAAATAAATAAAATCTGTTTTTTAAAAGTTTTTTTGGTTTTATTATTATCATAATACAACATATACATTGAAAATAAAAAGAATAAATAAATAAATAAATAGATAAATATATAAAACTGTTTATTTTATTTAACAAAATCTGCACTATCAGGCATTTTTTCATTGCACTTTAAAGATAAATTGTTTTTTAAGGAATCCGCACTATCAGGCATTTTTTCATTGTTGTTTTTTAATTCTTCCTCTTCTTCTTCTTCTTTTCCTTCTTCCACTTTTAACTTTTTCCATACACTTGGTGATGATGATGCTGATGATGATGATTGTTGTTGTTGTTGTTGTTTTCGACTTAGTTTAAAATAAGTGGGCCTATTCTTCCTTCTTTTGCAAGTTGTTGTTGTTGTTGTTGCTGCTGCTGTTGTTGCTGCTGCTGTTGTTGTTGTTGATGATGATGCTGTTGTTGTTGATGATGATGCTGTTGTTGTTGATGTTGTTGTTGTTGATGATGATGATGATGATTTTTCACGGAAATACGTATAATTTAAACTTGTTTTTAACGTATCGGGATCTGATTTCCATGCACAATTATGGATACTTATCGAAGTTTTACAGAAACAAAACATTGTTTCGCACACTGGACATTCGAAACTCATTTCATTATTATTATGAGTATTGATTATCGAAACACGCACGCAGTACTGATATTAATGAAAAGATGTTATTCTGTAAACCATTTATATAGCGCATAAACATTCATTTTTGCGCAACTTAAATTATTATTTCCATGTTGATTGCAATGTGCATTATCAACATTAAAATTACTTGTAAGGCATTGCAAGTTAGGGCAGTTAAATTTCTCCATATTGATAACCTTATTTTTCAGAAAACACTCCAATACTTGTTTTTTACAAAGCCCCTTCACAAAGATAATACCATCACCAATAATATCCTTAATGTACAAAGATAGACATTCATATGCTATTTCTTCATTGCAGCGGTCAATATTATTATGATAAGGAAGACCGTGAATATAATTAGTTGTCCATTCATAATGTTTAAATACTATTTCATTGAAATTTGATAAATCGTTTTTTAATTTCACTAGCGTATGATTAATTTCTCCGCTTATCATATTATAAATAGCAATTTCTCTTATTGTGAATGAATTTTTAGAATATTGAAAACCTTGTAGATCGATAATATACATTTTTTGTTGTTGTCTTTTAAAATACTTTCACAACGCTTGTTAATGGATTATATTTGACCAATCGATCGTGTAAAATTAAACAATATGCAGTTGTTTTCTCGGGTACGTTTTCTAGCGTTTCAAATTCTACACGTATATCAACAGCACCGTTCTTTATTGTTTCACTCTGATGACTACAATCGATACAAACCATCGGTGCAATGTGTTCGAAATTTATATGTGTGAGACACGGTTCCCCCTCATTTTTATAATAATAATACCTTTGAAATTGCGCATACATCTCATATAGAATTGCCCATTGACGTTTAGTAAAATTCACATTAATGTTATCATATGGAAACACTTCTGAATTTAGGTATAATTTTGCGTTGGTTAATTTGCAATGATCGAATTGACTCATATTGCGATTAACTGCATTCTTCCTATCAGTTTGAAATGTAAATATGATAAATCGCGGTTTTTCCATATTGCTACTTGTTTTAACTGTCCACGTGTTCCTTGTATTTTGTTGAACTAGAGGTAGTTCCTGTAGTTCCCATGTTCGGAAGGGGACATTTAAGTCTTGATTAACATTAAGATAATTCAATAAATGTAATTTTTCTTGATCGGAAACCGAAACATGTGGTACTTTCCAAATTATTTTATTAATTAAAATTTTTGGTTTATCCACAGCGGTAACTGGATTATTGCATACTGCATTCCAATCCGAATTGCTCCTAATCAATATCAGTTCCTGGCGTGTATTCAAAATAATTTTCTGAAAATCCTCGGCAAATCCTAAGAGCATATTTAGAGGTATGCACACGTTGAAGTCACCAGTTTTCTTATCCATAAAATTGGGATTTTCTATCGTACTCCAACCTGCATTTTCCAATCTTGTGCATTGACTTGTAGAATAGGATGCATAACCTTTCAATGTTGATGTAATACCAGGATTTCTTGTACGATCAATAACAACACCGCCGAGTTCGTAGCGAACTTCATCAAATAGGAACATTATTCCATTGTTAACAAACTGCAGCGAATTACTAACACTTTTACCGTCTTCCTTCAATAATTTTCCTTCTATATACAAGTAACTTTGTGATGGCAACGTATATACATCTTGAGTTTGTACTGGTATTCTAATCTCATCATTATTATTAAACGTTATCGAAGCATATGGACTGTATGTATGATATTGATAATTAACGATTGAATTGTCTGTGAAAACGCCATCACCAACTTTTAAATTCATGAAACTCATTTTAAATGTTTTTAAATCCTAACGATCGAAGGAATCGCTTGTTTTGTGATGTTAATACTTTGAGTTTCTTCTTTACAATGACACGACTTTTTATGTTTTCTTCTTTTATTATAGGAATATGTACATTGTACAAGAACACCATTTTTTTCTTTTATTTTATAGAGCGTCGCAGGTGAACTCTTACTGTAATGAGCTCGTTATTGAAATTAACTAAATCACCATCTTGATCTGTTATTTTAAGGACCACCTCATTAATATATCTTGTATTGATTGGTAAATAAATAATTTGAGATGGAATTTCAACGATCTTTACACCAGGTAGAACATTTGGATAGAACACGTGTAGAATGTGTCCAGATTTCTCATTAGTGAAAGAATTTGTAACCAAGTTGCACTCGACATTTATCGAATTAATTTTAAATATGTTGATTGGATTATCAGATACATGTCTCACATTTGCTTCCAATAATCTTCTCTCTGTAAATCCTAAAAGCGGTCCAATATTGCTCTCTACCGCATCAAAATTAATTTGCTTATTGCATTTTATCTCACATTTTAATGTATTTCGATTAATAATCATTTCTATAACAGTTTTCTCCATCAACTCTTTTTCATTCTCAGCAATGTGTGTCTGTATGTATTGGCATATATCGGAGACTTCATATAAACCTACAGGTAATGTTATGGAACGCATGTTATCATAATGGAAAATATTGTTCGTAGAATCAACATTAGGAATTGAATTGTAACTAACAAAATTTACTAAACCAAGTTCGTATGTCTCATTATCATCGAGAATAATTTGAGGGGATATTATTGAGGAAAGAATTGAGGATCGATCGTGAAACGTAAACGTGTACGACATTGTTAACAGTTAGAAATAAACTAGCGATATAATCTATTTAGTAGAAATTTTATACATAGGTGTCCACAATTATAGGTAACATTTAATAAGTTTTGATAATATTGAAAGTTATAGTAAATATGAACAATACCATTTGAATTAAAGTATTTTTGTAATTCGTAAGGTGGCTGCAAGTCACCGTAACTGTCGAAGTAGATTACTTTATCTCTATTCTTCTTGTATGCAACCCAATGCGTTCCAGGACCATTTGAATTATCCAAGTTTATTACGCCAGTTTCATATGTTTTTCTAATTTTCTTTGGTAATGCATCCTTCATGTAGACACCACGAAAATGTTTTACTTTATACTTATTCGCATACTTCTTTATATCTAAATTGTTTAATGGCCTCTTAACAAGATTGATACGTTTATTCCTCTTCTTCGTCATCATCATCATCATCGTCTACGATATGCTTCACTTTCATGTAAATACAAACCTAATCCTCGTTTGTATGGTTTTAAATATAGACCTTTCCCCATCGCTATTGCTTCCATAGTTTTATTATGACGTGTCGATTCGGATAATTGGTCTTTTGCATGTTTTGCATCATTAACTGCTTTAGCAATTCCTGCCGCACCACCACCTAATGCCCCAAGAGCGCTTAAACCGGCAAACAATGGTATTAACGGTAGAAAACCACCAGTTTTAGGAATAGGTATTATTCGTTTCTTTATTGTCGGTTTAAGTCTTTTCTTTAATTTCATTGCAGTTTTATTTGCAATTAAAATGGCATTTTTCACATTTTTCGGTTTGTGTTTACGCAAATGTTTCTTAATTAAATTTATTACATTCTTAAAAGATGCTGATTTCTTTTTCGTATGTCTTATCTTCCTTTTACTAACCATTTTATTTTCTTTATCTTAAGGTCAATGTTATCCTAATAAAATTCTAAACGATACTGACCACGTTTATATTTTACAAGGTTATTTATTTATTTATATTCTATTCTTTTTATACTGCTGCTCAACGACATCATCATTGTCATCGTTATATTCATTATCTGAAATTGTATCGCTAAATTTACGTTTGAAATTTGATTTATCACTATCCATGAATGAATCGTCGTCGTCATTTGGCTTTGATTTCTTTGATGTGGAATTTTCAAAATTTAATTTACGTTTTATGTGTGTTTTTCTTCTTCTTCTTATAACTTTCCTTGATAACGGTGTATTTACAATATAATGATTAGTGTCTAATTCCTCATTATTAGGTTCATTTAAATTAAAATCTATTTTCCTTTTAGCTTTATCTAAATGTTGTTGTTGTTGTTGAACATTCTTCACATTCACTTTTCTAATATACTTTCTTTTAGTTTCCACGATG
This sequence comes from Hololepta plana, assembly GCA_963695495.1. NCBI lineage: Eukaryota > Metazoa > Arthropoda > Insecta > Coleoptera > Histeridae > Hololepta > Hololepta plana. The sequence goes on along the minus strand of CAVOJK010000273.1, from coordinate 4,584 downwards.
TTGTCATTTCCTATTAATCTTTCTAAACTTTTTTTCATATCTTCGCAAATGTTTGCGATTGCCTTTTGAACTCTTTCGGTAGCTTTGATATGTTTTTTAAAAAATTTAACGCACTCCTTTTCTTTCCTTTTCGAATAACCCATTCCTAATTTTACTTTACTCCTCATTATACCTGTCACACCTAATGCAGCTAACTTTTCGCCAACTGAGGCATCAGACGAACGAAACCTGTTTATAGCCTTATCTGCAAGAATTTTATCTGCCTCATGACGTAATGATAAATCTTTGTCTCGCGAATAGGCAATGTCATGTTCCATGCATGCTTCATCTAATTTATTTTTAGGCTTATCACCTCGCATTAAGCGCTTTTCAAGTTTTGTACCTGGTCCACAATAATTATAACCGCCCGGTATATGCAATTCAAATGGTAGAGCATTAATTGCCCTATTCAGTAAACCATTCCCCATATAATATTTCATTATTCACGTGTGAACAGGTATGTAACTAAACATGAAATAAATAAAAACAGTTGACAAATGCTTTTTATTTCATTTTTAATCTAATCATTCGGAATGCAAGTAGTGCCGCAGAAGGTTAAGCTTCGCATAGGCAATCACGACTTAAGTGCACTTGAATTGAAAAACCATAATAAACATGGATCATTATTTCCTTCAACTGTACGTTGTATAATTGTTGGACCATCGAATTGTGGGAAAACTAACGTTATGATAACTCTAATTGAACATGAAAATGGATTAAAATTTGAGAATATTTGCATCTACTCTAAATCTCTTTACCAACCGAAATATATTTATTTAGAGAAACTGTTAAAACCAATCGCTGGAATCTCAATTAATTGCTTTAGCAGCAATGAAAATATATTGCCACCTAGTGATGCAAAACCAAATTCTATTTTCATTTTCGATGATGTATCATGTGACAATCAGAATGTGATGCGGGAATATTTCAGTATGGGACGGCATAATAACATCGATTGTTTTTATCTATCACAGACATATGCTAAAATACCTAAACATTTAATCCGTGATAATGCTAATGTTTTAGTTCTTTTTAAACAAGACGATTTAAATTTAAAACATGTGTATAGTGATCACGTTGGAACGGACATGTCATGGGAGAAATTAAAAAAAATATGCTCCTTATGTTGGAAAGAACCGTATGGGTTTTTAGCAATTTGTAAAGACAGTTCCCTAGAAAAGGGTAGATATAGAAAGGGGTTTGATCATTTTATTCAATTGAAACCTATTTAACGAGCAAACACGAAGGGAATTTACACATTGCTAAAAAGAACAGTGTTTAATTCGCTGACATTACAGCTATGGTGAATAATAAAAGAATTAAAAAGGAAATTATTCGAAAACGTCGTGACATAAAAAGTAAATTGGATTTATTAAAGCATGGGGAGGTTAGACATAAAAGTTTTTTCTCGCCACTAACTCAACATCTAGAGAATATCGAGAGTGAATTGAAAAAGAAAACTAAGAACAAAGAAAAAGGACAATCATTCAAAGAAGAAGAAGAAGAAGAAGAAGGAGAAGAAGAAGATAGAACAAAATTCAAAATATTAGATCCACAAAAAATTAAAAATGAAACTGTAGATCCTTTTAGTGCTAGTACACCGATACATTCTAAACGGTATTTAGAAAATGATGAAGATAATGATGATTATTCAACAGATATTAGCAATGTGAAACGATCTATTCTATTGAATTCTGATGCTGATGATGAACGTGAAAGGGAAAAAAGTGCTGTTGTTGTTAAAACACCCAAACAAATTGCCGATGTTGCTTTTGCAGATTATCTAGAACAATATGATCCAATGCCGAGGAAATATATTCAAATGATGCATGAAAACGATAGCGAATTTGATCATAAATATGGAATACGATTTAATGAGAAATTAGATGAATTTTACATCGGTGATTCTGATCTAATGATACAAGGTTCAGATATCATTGTAAAAAATAAACGCTACAAGGGCACACCGGGACTATATGAGTTACTGTTTATGAAACATCCAAAACGTTTCACGTTAAATGATGAAAAAGCGTATCAACAAATTGTATTGAAAACAAATGCTAATCGATATAATTATCAACCTAATCGACAAATCATCGGTAGCAGATTGAAGAAATATCAAGATGTTCTAGCGCCGTTAAAAGTTAAAAAAACGGGGGGTGGAAGTTTACTCTCGAAAGTTACAAACAATAAAATTGATTATAAATATTGGGATGATCCCAACGAATTGGTTGAACGTCTCAAACTGTTGTATGCCTCACGTAACGCAGGCAATACAGGTGTTGTAAATGAAATTAATTCTATTATCCAAGAATTAAGGGAAGCTAAAATTATACAATAACAATATGGATAAAAAGCGGCAGGTGATTGAGGAAATACATAAACAGGCTAGAATTAATTTTAAACGAAGAAAAGTAATTTTGAAATCTTTGAATGATTTGTTTCAAGCCGATTTAGTTGAAATGCTACCGTACAGTAGAGAAAATAAAGGATTCAAATATATACTAGTGGTTATTAATTGTTTCACAAAATACGTATGGGCTTATCCGATTAAAAATAAAACTGGAAATGAAATTACTAAAACGATGGAAAAACTTTTTAAAAATTACACTCCTCCAAATAATATACAAACCGACAGAGGAAAGGAATTTTTTAATCAACAGTTCAAACTATTAATGAAAGAATACAATGTAAATCATTATTCCACGTTTAGCGAGAAAAAAGCTTCGATTGTTGAACGTGTAAATAGAACATTAAAAAATATGATGTGGAAAGAATTTAGTTATAGAGGAAATTATAAGTGGTTAGATTTGCTTCAAACCATTGTTAACAAATATAATAATACTAAACATCACACAATCAAAATGAAACCTGCGGATGTTAAGCAAAAACATGAAAAGCATTTACTTAAAACTGTTTACAATTCAATGAAAATAGCATCTAAAAATAACAAATTTAAAATCAACGATTATGTTCGCATATCGAAAGTAAGAGGAGCCTTCGATAAAAAGTATACACCGAATTGGTCAATAGAAATATTTAAAATCAAACAGGTGAAATTAACAAATCCAACTACATACATATTAGAAGATTCCAAAAACAATGAAATTCAAGGAGGATTCTACGATCATCAATTGCAAAAAGTCAAATATCCCGATGTTTATTTAGTAGAAAAAGTAATACGGAAGAAAAAAGATAAAGTATTCGTTAAATGGCTGGGATTTGATAGTTCACATAACAGTTGGATTGATAAGAAAAGTAACCTTTAACATTTTTTCTTACTCATATGAAGTTATATGATAAATAAAACAACATTAAACAAAGAAAAACAACTCTTTTTATTCAGAAAACCCTCCTTCCTACACTCTATCCCATAACTAACTCGATAGCCGAGTCACGTACGGTCGTGGCTCGTCGATCCGTGGGACCGGTGTTCGAAGCCCGGCTAAACCAACATTTTTATAAATAAACTCAACACTGCGTCATCAACTACAACTACGTACGCTCTCTCTCTCTCTTCTACGACAACGTCTTCAGGTCAGTGTCCTCATCATCGTCGTCGTCGTCGTCGTTCTTCATCTTCAGCTTAGTGGTGCCATCCACTTCTTCGGCGACAACGTCTTCAGGTTAGTGTCTTCCACTTCTTCGGGAGGGTGGGCCTCCTCGGATTTGTCTTCAGGTGAGTACCTTTCACTTCTTCAGCTGTGACCTCTGACCTCAAAGAGTGGTAACCCCCCTTTGAACCATCCGCGGTCACAGTATCCCGCTATCTATACTACTTATGACAAAAATTTTTGTTTTGTTGTTGTTGCAAATATTGGTTGCCATCATTGGACGTCAGTTCATTCATCGGAAGAATTTCTTTAAAGGTTATGTGCAAATTTTGAGCAATTGCATTTAATTCGTTCATAAACCATTTTATGCAATCTTCGCCGCGATATAAATTGAATTTTGACAGATTCTCGTTGTAAGAACATTTTAAGTAATAAGCAATGCTGAATGGTATGTGTCTTTGATATTCGACTGTATTTGATTTTGTTGCGATATTTTTATTCTCTTTAATTAAAATACTTTCAATATCTGCGTATAAAACGAATGGTACGCGTTCTTGATATTTATAATTTTTGAATTTTAAATAGTTATCTGCTAAAGGAGGAAGTCTAATTTTGCATTTATTTATTTGCTGACAATAACTTAAATGTTTGTTCAATAAAAGATTTGTTGTAAAATGATTTAGACAACGATTACAAATAAAGGTTTTTCCCTTATGGTTTGATAACTGCTTTGACAGCAATCGCGATAAGTTTTTAATCCAAACAAAATGATATGAAAAATGCGGTTCAGAAACATTATTGTCACCTCCAGAATTATGATTTGGAGGATTTGCTGATGGTAACATTAATAAGTTAATCGCGTCTCCTACAGCAGATATTGAAGTAAGATAAACTGGTAAAATCTTTTGCTTTTCGAGAATGTATACATTAATCGCAATATTATTTAATTTTTCAAATTTTGACACATCGGTTAATTTAATGGGAAAACTAA